>SKCR01026798.1:0-62941 GCA_019454045.1 Zanthoxylum bungeanum | reverse complement strand
AACGGTTTGAGGTCTTCCCTTGCGAGGGGTGAGTGCGGCCTTAAATCTCATTTTCCCGGTTCACACCGGGTGGCGACTCCATTATTCTCCAGTTTAGTCCCCTGCGGGCTACTCCGTACTCCCAACTAGGCCGCGAGCCTAGGACAGCATGCGTCGCCCAGTTTCTGTGTTCCCACACATTCTTTAGAAATGATGCCACTTTTATTGACTTTTCATTTTGATCTTTTTGCCACTTTGCATAAAGATCTTGGTGGGGGGTATTTGTAATAATTAGTAAATGACTACTTAGGGCTTTAGCTTTATGTAGCCATTGGGTAGTTTTAGGACCTTTTGGTCTTTTTACCTTTTAAAGGGCATTTTAGTAAATTTGCCTTATCATATATATTGTAAACTTTATTGACATGATCCAGGCCACTCGTAGAGCATCAAAGGACATGGCCAGCAAAACAATAGACTCATTACAAGTACCATAAGGGCTAATTACAAGACAGAAGACCAAAAGACTTACAGAAGCAATGGCGGGATTAGTTCAGAGTTTTATGGCCGATTGCAACAAACAAATAGAGACACATGTGGGCTTCAATGGAGAGGGCTCAAAGACATTTCACTTGGCCCAAATCAGTTCTGAATGAAGCTTCATAGGCCTTTGAAGACTTAAAGACTTTGGTATTTTTGTAATTTCGTATTTAGGGGCATTGTTGTCTTTATGCCTTTAGGGTTTCTTTTTGTAACACTATTTAAGCTTGCCTTCTTATTCATTTTAGGTTAACCACGAAATTTGTAAGAAAACACAGAAGCTTATGCTTTGGCTATGGCCGAATTTCTTGTAAGGGAGGGATTTCCCTTTTCAAGTTTGAATCGACTTATCTAAGTTTGTCAAACTTAGTGGCGTCTCCATTTTCTAGCAAAACACACCGATTTCATGTTTTGATTTATCATGGGCAATGTTTCATGGTGGTTTAGGGCTAATCTTGGATGGGTTTTGTTCTTACAAAATCATTGATTGAGGTTCTTGAGGCTTAAAGAAAAATACTTGGGGTTTGCTGGATTCGCATCCTAGTGAGTTCCCTGTCATTTGGTATCAGAGCTCAGGGTTCCAAGGTCTGATTTCCTATCTAAATTCGTTCTTTGTTGTTTTCGTTTCAGTTCTTGTTGGATCTTGTTTTTGTTTTCATTTTGTTATTTCTGGGCTAAAAATTCTCTGTCAAATCTGGGTTTTCTTTTCCATCTTCATATTAGTTCGTCATTGTTATTATTTCTTGATCTGGGTTTTTGTTGTGCTCTTCGTTTCAGTTCGTCATATTTGTTTATTTCTGGATCTGGGTTTTTGTTGTATTCTTCATCTAGTTCGTCATATACATTCTTTCTTTAGCATATTTTGAAGAAATAAGCATGTTCATAAAAGGCTGTTTGAATTATTCCTGAAAACCTAGTGAATTATTTTGTTAAAAAAAAAGAAAAAGAAAGGAACATCAGTGAGTTGAACATCATCACCAGTCTTCTTAAAGAATTAGACTTTGAATCCCATTTCATATCGGACTTGAACATCAGTGAGTTGATACTTAGCCTTTTTTTCTCAGATTTGAGTGACAGTGATCACTTGAGCAAAAACAAAACAAAACAAAACAAAACAAAACAAAACAAAAACAAGTAAAAAAGTAGAAAAATAGAAAAATTTGATTAAATTTAGTTTGTTCCATATTATCATTTGGGTGTCCGTGAAGAGTATTCCATCAAAATTTCTATAGAGGTGCCAAAGTTTCTCCCGAATTTGCATACAACCGTGAATTTGCATGCTTATTTATTTCTCATCATGCTAATTATTTATTTCCTTATTCCAAATACTCTAGCTTAAGTATTATTGATTGAGTCTTCGTCATTACTATTCTTATTCGCATTTTCCACATGCCCTCTATATACATTATTGTTCTTTGTGTTTCATGCTTGCTTGAGGACTACACTTGTTTTGTATTCTTGGATTGAGTGTGATTCGCATTTGAATTGAGGAAGAACTCAATAGTGGTAAAAGGCAGTGATTGTGAGCACAGTATCGGGTAAAAGCCAATAGAGTGCAAACACGAGTGGAGTGATATATTCGAGTGTAAACACATGAGATTGTGAGGATTTACATATTTGCTTTATTTTTCTTGTTATTTCTAATCTGTTTGTTTAATTTTGAGATGGCAGGTCTAACCATTGATGAAAAACTTGAGGCTTTGGATAGAAAATTTACAGATATGATGGAGAACATGAATACTGCTTTGGAGAGATTGTCCAAGAGTGTAGAGAGTATTCAAACTGGTAATGGTCCCAGAGCACCACCACCCCAGCATATACCACCACCTCAGAATGTACCACCACCTCATAATGTGCCACATCGACGTGTACCACCACAATATGTACCACATGATGAAGAGGAAGCTGAAAATGAGTTTGATGATTCTGATGGTCTTGATTAGGGGTGTGCATCAGTCGGTTCGGTCGGTTAATCCTTGATTTTTTAACCGTAACCGAAATTTTCGGTTAAATAAAAGTGTGACCGATTTAACCAATTTATGACACATAACCATTAACCATTATATTTCGGTCGGTTATGGTTAATTCGGTTATTAACCAATCCAATAAATTAAAATTTAATATTTTTTTATAATTTTTAATTAGTAAAATTATATATGATGTAGGTCGGTTCTACCGATTTTTTCGGAACTTTTCAACCAGTCGAACCACTAACGCATTAAATTTTTTGGATCACTAATTCGATCACATATCCGATTCTAAAAATACCGATTCTAACTAACATTTGATTAAATATATCTATATTTAAATACATGCAAGAGAAATATTTTTTAAACCTTCGATGATTGTCACTGCCTCAGATTTCCTTCCAAACCTGCCATGTTAGAAATTTTAAGGGTCACGAATCCACCACGATGCAAAATCTACACATTTGAAATTTTATGTATTTTTACCATTAATTCTTGAGAGAAATTAAAAAGAGTCAAAACCAAGCTGTTAATGCAGCTTGCCATTTGAATTTTTTCAATTTTATTTTTGGGTAGTATTATCAAATCAATATAATTACAACCAATTGAGAGTTTACATGCAGACTATTTTAACTCTAAAAAATTAAGGGATTCGCACCCGCTAATATATATATATGGTTTAATTTCGGTTAATCGGTCGGTTCGGTTATACGAATCTCATAACTGTAACCGAACTGAATAACCAAAAAAGTTAAAAATTTTAACCGCAATAACTGATTTAACCGAATTAACCGAACCGTAATAAAAAAATGGGTCGGAACGGTTCGGTTAATCGGTTAAAACCGATTAATGCACACCCCTAGTCTTGATGATGTGGAGGAGAGATTTCAGCCTGGGCATGATAGGAGGCATAATAGGAGGTTTGATAGGAGGAATGATATGAGGGAAGACGATTTGATGGTAGAGGTGCATTTGATGACAAAATAGGGGATTATGATAGACGAGGAGATGTAGATGGTGATCTAGGTAGCATCAAGATCAAGATACCAACCTTTTAGGGTAAGAATAATACCGAGGCTTACTTAGAATGGGAAAGGAAAATTGAGCTGATTTCCAACTGTCATCACTATTCAGACGAGAAGAAGATCAATCTGGCAGCAATTGAGTTTACCGATTATGCTATGATTTGGTGGGATCAGATTGTCTCTATTCGGAGGAGAAACTATGAGAGACCCGTTTCAGACATGGGAGGAACTTAGGGGTCTCATGAGAAAGAGGTTTATACCCGGCCATTACTATAGGGAGTTGTATCAGAAATTACAGCATTTGTATCAGGGGACCAAGAGTGTCGAGGACTATTACACAGAGATGGAAGTCGCCATGATCAGGGCAAGTGTAGTTGAGGATGCATAGGCTACTATGGCACGGTTTCTAGGGGGCTTAAATAGAGAGATTTCCAACATGGTGGAGTTGCATCATTATATGGATTTGGAGGATATACTTCACATGGCTATCAAGGTAGAGAGGCAACTCAAGAAAAAGTCCACATCCAGATTTGGTACTCAGGCCACTTCGGCATGGAAAGGGAAGTGGGTTTCGAATGAGAAGCGGGATAGAGGCTTTGACAAGCCTAGGGGCAAGTTCAATGGAGGCTTTAATAAGCCTAGGGCCGAACCTAGTGCCAAGGGTAAAGAGGCTGCAGAACCAGTAAAACTAGACCAAAACCGGAGGGAACAGCTACTAGAACTAAGGATGTCAAGTGTTTCAAATGTTTGGGCATGAGACACTATGCTTCACAATGTCCCAATAGACGTACCTTAGTGATTGATAAGAAGAGCAGAGAGGTGTACTCTACTGATAGTGAGGTTGATGATGAGATGCCAGAGTTGGAGGATACTAGTGACCATGAGGGAGCTGCATAACCGCTGGATACTTATCCTTATTTGTCAAGCGTGCTTTGAGTGCACAGGTTGTAGAGGATGAGAGTACGCAGCAGAGGGAGAACATATTCCACACTAGGTGCCGTGTGAATGGCAAGGGGTGTAGTATGATCATAGATGGGGGCAGTTGTACTAATATTGCTAGCACAACTTTGATTGAGCGATTGGGGTTGAGTTGCTTGAGACACCCAAAGCCGTATAAGTTGCAGTGGTTAAATGATTGTGGGGAAATAAATGTGACAAAGCAGGTATTGTTGGGCTTTACCATTGGGCCATACACAGATGATGTCCTATGTGAAGTGATACCGATGCATGCTGGACATATTCTTTTGGGCAGGCCGTGGCAGTTTGATAAGAAGGTTATTCATGATGGGTTCAAGAATAAATACTCTTTTCAGCATAAGCTAATACATTCGGATGTTTGCGGACCGTGAATGTAAAGCCCGAGGTGGTTATGAATACTTCGTCATTTTCATTGACGATTATTCCAGATATGGGTATATTTACCTAATGCAGCACAAGTTAGATACATTTGAAAAGTTCAAAGAGTATCGTGCTGAGGTTGAGAACCAGCTAGGGAAAAGCATCAAAATACTACGATCAGATCGTGGAGGAGAATACATTGATAGAGATTTCGAGGAATTCTTAGTTGAGCATGGAATTATTTCACAGCTCACAGCACCTGGAACACCACAACAAAATGGTGTTGCATAAAGGAGAATTCGGACCCTACTAGACATGATTATCAATGTTTAGTTATAGCACTCTACCTAGTTCATTCTGGGGGTATGCATTGCAAACAACAATATTATCATAAATGTAGTTCCTTCTAAGTCTAGTCCTAAGACTCCCTTAGAGTTATGGAATGGTCGTAAAGCAAGTTTACGGCATTTCCGCATATGGGGGTGTCCAGCACATGTTCTAAAGAATAAGACTACTAAGTTGGAAACCACGTTCATAGGTTTGCCTATTTGTAGGCTATCCTAAGGAAACTAGGGGTGGATTCTTTTATAGTGCAGAAAATAATAAAGTATTTGTATCGACAATACTACATTTCTTGAGGAGGACCATATGAGAGAGTTCAAAACTCGAAGTAAAGTGTTACTTGATGAGGTACTTGCTGGTACAACCAGTACACCATTGTCAAATGTTGACAAAGACATAACACCTTCTACATCTGAAAGTCAGATGCAAGTTTATCAGGAGTACCATACCACCTAGACGTAGTGGGAGGGTTATGAGACAACCTGAACGCTATCTAGGAAATGGTGAGGTGCAAGTTGTTGCATCTTGTGATGGTTATAGATGATCCATTGACCTATCATAGTGCAATGGAGAAGATACTGATAAAGAGGAATGGCTCAAAGTCATGAACCTCGAGATGGAGTCTATGTACTCTAACTCAGTTTGGGAACTTGTAGACCAACCTGATGGGGGTAATACCATAGGTTGCAAGTGGATCTACAAAAGAAAAAGAGGAATAGATGGGAAAGTACAGACTTTCAAGGCTAGGCTAGTGGCAAAAGGTTATACTTGATGAGATTTGGCAAATGGACGTCAAGACTGCATTCTTGAATGGCAATCTTGATGAGAGTATATATATGGTACAACCAGAGGGGTTCATTACCCAAGGTCAAAGAAAAAAGTTTGCAAGTTGCAAAGGTCCTTTTATGGACTCAAGCAAGCATCTAGATCTTTTGGCCTTATTTTCTCACCATATACACCACTCTCACTAGTCTCACCCAAGGTGGTGTTTCCCCCCACTCTCTCTTTGTCACGCTCAAGTTGCAACTTAACTTGATCTTCAAGGACTTGTGCAGGTGTAAGTGGGTATAATGTAATGGGTTTTCCCTTATGCTGAAAAGAGTACTTGTTCTTGAACCCATCATGAAAACTTCTTATCAAACTGCCACGGCCTGCCCAAAAGAATATGTCCAGCATGCATCGGTATCACATCACATAGGACACCATATGTGTATGGCCCAATGGTAAAGCTCAACAATGACTGCTTTGTCACATTTATTTCCCCACAATCATTTAACCACTGCAACTTATACGACTTTGGTGTCTCAAGAAACTCAACCCCAATCGCTCAATCAAAGTGGTGCTAGCAATATTAGTACAACTGCCCCCATCTATGATCATACTAAACCCCTTGCCATTCACACGGCACCTAGTGTGGAATATGTTCTCCCTATGCTGCGTACTCTCCCTATGCTGCGCACTCAAAGCACGCTTGACACTAAGGACAAGTTATCCAGCGGTTATGCAGCTCCCTCATGGTCACTAGTATCCTCCACTCTGGCATCTCATCATCAACATCACTATCAGTAGAGTACACCTCTCCGCTCTTCTTATCAATCACTAAGGTACGTCTATTGGGACATTGTGAAGCATAGTGTCCCTGCCCAAACATTTGAAACACTTGACATCCTTATTTCTAGTAGCTGTACCCTCAGGTTTTGGTCTAGTTTTACTCAATTCTGCAGCCTCTTTACCCTTGGCACTAGGTTCGGCCCTAGGCTTAATAAAGCCTCCACTGAACACTTATCTAGGCTTGTCAAAGCCTCCATCTCGCTTCTCATTCGGAACCCATTTCCCCCTCCATGCCGAAGTAGCCTGAGTACCAAATCTGGATGTGGACTTTTTCTTGAGTTGCCTCACTACCTTGATAGCCATGTGAAGCATATCCTCCAAATCAACATAATGATGCAACTCCACCATGTTGGCAATCTCCCTATTCAAGCCCCTAGAAATCGTGTTATAGTAGCCTCTGCATCTTTTTTTTTTGGATAAAGTAAGTGTATTAACCAAAAGAAAACTATACAATAGCAAAGAGGCATACCCCAGACAACTAGAGAGGACATACCCTCCTAGAAGAAAAGCCGAAAGGCTACATGCAAAAGAAGATCAACAGAAAATGTCATCGGGCAAGTGCCAGGATATGTGAAGCCATTTATTGTCATAAGATGGATTCACCTTCCATAAAAAGCTAGCACGAATCCGAACATCAAAAACAATATCACTAAGCAGGACATAAACAGGCCGAAGAGGCGCATCATGAGTGCGGGCATTCCTCTCCCTCCATTATGTGTAATAGTCCTCAACGCTCTTGGTCCCCTGATACAGATGCTGTAGTTTTCTGATACAACTCCCTATAGTAATGGCCGGGTATAAACCTCTTTCTCATGAGACCCCTAAGTTCCTCTCATGTCTGAACCTCTCTCATAGTTTCTCCTCCGAGTAAAGACAATCTGATCCCACCAAATCATAGCATAATCGGTAAACTCAATTGCTGCTAGATTGATATTCTTCTCGTCTGAATAGTGATGACAGTTGAAAATCAGCTCAATTTTCCTTTCCCATTCTAAGTAAGCCTCGGGATCATTCTTACCATGAAAGGTTGGTATCTTGATCTTGATGCTACCTAGATCACCATCTACATCTCCTCGTCTACCATATCCTCTCCGATCATAATCCCCTCTTATGTCATCAAATGCACCTCTACCATCAAATCGTCTTTCCCTCCTATCATTCCTCCTATCAAACCTCCTATTAGGCCTCTGATCATGCCCCGACTGAAATCTCTCCTCCACATCATCAAGACCATCAGAATCATCAACTCATTTGCAGCTTCCTCTTCATCTGGTGGTACATACTGTGGTGGTACACGTCGAGGTGGCACATTATGAGGTGGTGGTACATTCTGAGGTGGTGGTATTGCTGGGGTGGTGGTGCTCTGGGACCATTACCAGTTTGAATACTCTATACACTCTTGGATAATCTCTCCAAACCAGTATTCATGTTCTCCATCATATCAGTAAATTTTCTATCCAAAGCCTCAAGATTTTCATCAATGGTTAGACCTGCCATCTCAAAACTAAACAAACAGATTAGAAATAACAAGAAAAGTAAAGCAAATATGTAAATCCTCACAATCTCACGTGTTTACACTCGAATAATATCACTCCACTCGTGTTTGCACTCTATTGGCTTTTACCTGATACTGTGCTCACAATCACTACCTTTTACCACTCTTGAGTTCTTCCTCAATTCAAATACGAATCACACTCAATCCAAGAATACAAAACCAAGTGTAGTCCTCAAGCCAGCATGAAACACAAAGACTCAATAATATATATATATATATGGCAGGTGGGAAAATATGAATAAGAATAGCAATGATGAAGACCCAATCAATAATACTTAAGCTAGAGTATTTGGAATAAGGAAATAAACAATTAGCACGATGAGAAATAAATAAGCATGCAAATTCACGGTCGTATGCAATTTCGGGAGAAAATTCGGCGCCTCTATAGAAAATTTGATGGAATACCCTCCACGGACACGTAAATGATAATATGGAACAAACTAAATTTAACCAAATTTTTCGACTTTTTTACTCTTTTGTTTTGTTTTTTTTGCTCAAGTGATCATTGTCACTCAAGTCCTAGAAAAAAGGCTAAGTCCTCACTGATGTTCAAGTCCGATATGAAATGGAATTCAAAGTCTAATTCTTTAAGAAGTCTGGTGATGATGTTCAACTCACTGATGTTTTTTTTTTCTCTCTCTCTGTTTTTTTTTTAAATGATTCACTAGGTTTTCAGAAATAATTCACACAGCCGTTTATGAACATGCTTATTTCTTCAACATATGCTAAAGAACAGAATCAGAATGTAAATGATGAACTATATGAAGAACACAACAAAAATCCAAATCCATAAATAAACAAATATGATGAACTGATATGAAGAACACAACAAAACCCAGATCCAGAACTAAATAAATATGACGAACTGATATGAAGAACACAATAAAACCCAGATTTTGACAGACGAATTTCAGAATAAGGTATTGACCTATAAACAATCAAACGAAAACAAAAACAAGATCCAACAGAACTGAAACGAAAACAACAAAAAACAAAAATTAAAACAGAATTAAACAACGAATTTAGATAGGAAATCATACCTTTGAACCCTGAGTTCTGATACCAAATGATAGGAAACTCACTAGGTTGCGAATCCAGCAAACCCCAAGTATTTTTCTCTAAGCCCCAAGAACCTTAATCAATGATTTTGTAAAAACAAAACCCATCGAAGATCAGCCCTAAACCACCATGAAACATTGCCCATGATAACTCGAAACATGAAATCAATGTGTTTTGCTAGCAATGAAGACGCCACTAAGCTTGCTAAACTTAGATAAGTCGATTTTAAACTTGAAAAGAGGAATCCCTCCCTCACAAGAATTCGGCCATAGCCAAAAGCATAAAAGCTTCAATGTTCTCTCAAATTCGTGATTGAATCAAAAAGAAGAAGAAAGAAAGTTTAAATAGTGTTACAAAGAGAAACCCTAAAGGCATAAAGACAACAATGCCCCTAAAGGCGAAATTACAAAATACCAAAGTCTTCAAAGGCATGTGAAGCTTCATTCGGAACTGATTTGGGCCAGCGAAGTAGCTTTGGGCCCTCTCCATTGAAGCCCACACCATTGCTTCTTTAAGTCTTTTGGTCTTATGTCTTGTAATTGGCCCTTCTGGTACTTGTAATGGGTCTATTGTTTTGCTAGCCATGTCCTTTGATGCTCCATGTGTGGCTTGGATCATGTCATTTGCACAAGAAAAGGTTCCAAGCACAGTGGATATCTAAGCTACAACTGAAAGATGGTCCATTTCAAGTCTTGGAGCGGACCACCGACAATGCTTACAAACTATATCTTCCTGGTGAGTGGTGTGTCAACAATATTTGATGTTTCTTATTTGTCAGGTACAGATTCGAGGTCCAATCTTTTTCAAGAGAGAGGGAATGACATGATACAAGCCACGCATGGAGCATCAAAGGACATGGCCTCAACATAATGGAGCCTTTACAAGTCATACCAGTTGGACGCACCAGTAATCCTGAAGTCAAGTACATTTTTGAAGGATAAAGCTGATTCAAGCCTGACACCAAGTATTCGAGTTACACAAGGCTAAATGGGCTTGAGACATAATATTTGGGCATCGTAACATGAAGCCCACGAAAATTTGGAGTTTTGTGTCAAAGAGACAACTTGAAATATTTTGGGAAAAGTTTCCACCTTTGTTGGATTTTTGTGTTTTATTATTTTTATTTTATTGACTTTTTTGGCAAATATTTTGATCAAGTCATTATTACTTTAGACTTTTATGGTAGGTTGTCTAGGTTGTTAAATGACTATTAAGGGCTAGTCTTTTTTTTTGGATAAGGTAAGTATATTAACCAAAAAAAAAAAACCACAACAACAGCACATGTGCATACCCCAGAGAGAACAAGCTAAGGAGGACAGACCTTCCAAGATAAACAACAAGAGCCAAATAGGCAAACAGCAAAGCAAATAAAGGAAAATAAAAAAATATCATCGGACAAATGCAAAGAACGATGAAGCCATCTATTTTCATAAGATAATTTCACTTTCTTTAATAAACTAGCACTTGTCCGCACATCAAAATAATATCACTCTGAATCTCACTAGGGGCCAAGAAGGCTCACCATGAAGTCTAGCATTCCTGGTTTACGATTGAGAATGGTGCGAAGGCGTTGTTTTGGTTTGATAACTGACATCCGCTGGGTCCGATTGTGGATACTTTGGGTGAGAGAGTCATTATGACTCTGGCTTGGATATGATGGCTACAGTAGCCACTATTATCTCAGACTCTTCTTGGTGTTGGCCTCCGGCTAGGTCTGATGCTCTTGTTGTGTTGGCCCGGTCCCTTCCGGCGGATCCTTCTAGAATGAGGGAGGATGAGTTGGTTTGGGAGGATGATGGTAGTGGGATGTTTTCAGTGAGCGGTGCTTGGAATGCTATGAGGACGAGGGACATTTTGATGCGTTGGTATCAGGTTGTTTGGTTTCGTAAGGCTATTCTGCGCCATTCCTTTCTGCTCTAGTTGACCATTCGGAGTGTCATTTGTACTCAGGATCGACTGATGAGGTTCGACATCTCTGCTTGCTCGAGATGTGTCATCTGTGGTTGTTCAGGGGAGGATGTTGATCACATTTTCTTACAATGCTCTTTCTCTTCGCGGATTTGGATGACTGTGTTGGCCATATGTAGGTTAGATTGGAGTTCTCGGGTTTGGATGCAGACTGTTGAGTGGATGTATAGCACACTGATGGCTCCTTATGTCATCTTCTTGTTCGGCTTTCATTTGCTGCGTCAGTCTACTACATCTGGAGGGAGAGGAAAGCCCGCACTCGTGATGTGCCTCCTCGCCCAATATGTGCTCTACTCGGTGACATTGTGTTTGCTATTCGGACTCGTGCTAGTTTATTGCGGAGGGTGAAACCATCTTATGATAATTAAATGGCTTTACCTCTCCTGGCACATGCCCGATGACATATTCTAATTGTCTTGTATTGTTTGTAGCCTTATGGCTTTTCTGCTAGGAGGGCCCATCCTCTCTAGTTGTCTAGGGTATGCCCCTTTGCTTTTTTACATTTTTGGTTAATATACTTACTTTATCATAGAAAAAAGTCTAGCATTCCTCTCTCTCTAAATAAAGTAGATAGTAGCTGCAAAGGAAAGCCGAACAATCAAGTGACATAACGAACCGCTACAATACTGCTCCATCCATGAGACTGTATGAGGCCAATCATGAGAGTTCCAAACAATACCACAATTAGCCAAGGTAGAAGACCAAACCTGATAGGAAAATGGGCATTGGAAGATTTTTTTTAGATAAGGTAAGTATATATTAACAAAAGGAAACAAAAGCACAGGGGCATTCCGTAGACTGCTAAGGATGACAGACCCTCATAGCAACAAAGCTAAAAACTAAAAGGGGCAAACCCCAGACAACTAAAGAGGATATGCCCTCCTAGCATAAAAACTGAAAGGCTACAAATAAAATAATACCATCAGAAGATTTCATCGGGCAGGCGCCATGAGAGGTGAAGCCATTTATTATCATAAGATGGTTTCACCCTTCGCAGTAAACCGGCACGAGACCGGACAGTAAACACAATATCACAAAGTAGAACACTAACAGGGCGATGGGTTACATCATGCATGCGGGCATTCCTCTCCCTCCAGATGCAGTAAACTAATGCAGCAAATGAAAGCCGAACAAGAAGATGATAGAATGATGCGTCGGTGAGCTGAAACATCCACTCAACAGTCTGCAACCAAACTCGAGAACTCCAATCTAACCCACACATGGCCAGCACAGTAGTCAAAACTCGCGAAGAGAAAGAGCATTGGAAGAAAAGGTGATCAATATCCTCACCTGAACAACCAAAAAAGACGCATCGCTAGCAAGCAGAGATACCGAAACTTATAAGGCGATCTTGGGTACAAAGGCCACCCAGAATAGTCATCCAAAGCAAAAAAGAGTGGCGCGAAATAGCTTTACGAAACCAAACAACCTGATGCCAACGCATCAAGGTGCCCTTCGTCTTCATAGCATTCCAAACACGATTCACTGAAAACCTCCCTCTACTGTCATCCTCCCAAACCAACTCATCATCTCTCATACTAGAAAGATCTGATTGAAGGGATCGGGCCAGCTCAACAAGGGCAGCTGACCTAGCTGGGGTCCAAAGCCAAGAAGAGCCTGAGATAATAGTAGCAACTGTAGCCATCATATCCAAGCTAGATTCATAAATAACTCTCTCGCCCAACGTATCCACAATCGGACCCAACATATGTCAGTTATCAAACCACATCAACGTCTGCTCACCATTGCCAATCCTAAACCTCATTCTCCGATGAGCCAAAGAACGAAGCTACAGAATCTTCCGCCAACTCCAAGAGCAATCTGCAGGACACGACACCTCCCAAAAGCTCCGTCTCTGAAGCAAGTAAGACTGAACACAATTCGACCAAGAGGAGACCTGACCAGAGCAAAGAAACCATAAATGCTTAACAATTGTCGTTTTATTCTATGTTTCCAAACTCTTAATCCCCAAACCCCCCTCTTCCAAAGGTTAACAAATTGTACTATAAGCCACTCTCGTCCCTGAGGAAATAAGCTCACTACCCTTCCAAAGGAAAGATCTGAGAGTCGTCTCTACCTTTTTAATAACAGACTTAGGAAGAATGAATAAAGAATACCAATAAACTTGAATAGAGAACAAAATCGACTTTATGAGCTGAAGCCGCCCTGCATACGAAAGAAACCTACTACTCCAACTCTTGGCACGCCTGACAATACGCTCAACAAGAGAAGCACAATCTAAAGCCCGAAGCTTAGTAAAATGAAAGGAACTCCCAAATAGCGTATTGGAAGAAAGCCCTCTTGGAAACCCAACAAATGAAGCAGCCGATCCTTAAGAGAATGAGAGATACCGGAGGAGAACATATGACTTTTAGCTAGATTCAGGACCAAGCATGATAAACCCATAAACTGCCAAAGACAATCCTTGATCAAAGAGACCGAGAGAGCATCCGCCTTACAAAAAATCATAAGGTCATATTAAAACAAAGATGTGTGAGGCGGTCTTTAAAACAACACCAATGAAACTTGAAACCCCGATCATGAGTCATAGTCTGAAGTAAGCCCGTGAGAACTTCCATTGCCAAAACAAAAAGATAAGGAGACATAGGATCACCTTGTCGCAAACCACGGCCCCTAGAGAAAAAACTATTCAACTCCCAATTAATAGACATAGAGAACACAGTAGAGGTCATACACTCCCGAATCCAGCCCACCATCCTCTCAGGAAACCCAAAAGTTCGCAAAACCTCAACCATAAAATTTTAACGGACAATATCATAAGCTTTCATCAAATCAATCTTAAGAGCACATCTCGGGGTTCCACCACTACGATGATAATTCCTTACCAATTCCTGGCACAGTAAAATATTATCGCTAATATGCCGTCCCGCAACAAAGCAGATTGATTAGAGCTGACCACTGAAGGAAGGATAATCTTAATTTGATTCGCAATAAGCTTGGCAATACACTTATAAATAGTGTTACAACATGAAATAGGTCGAAAGTCCTTAACCTAGGAACGGTTGGGGATCTTCAGGATCAGAGTAATAGACATGGAATTAACCTGCTTCAAGAGATGCCCTGAACAAAAGAATGAATGAATAGGACAAAGATCATCATCCCCCACAATACTCCAAGTCTTCTTAAAAAAACCCGATTTAAACCAGTCTGGACTAGGAGCCTTATTGTCCTTCAGAGAAAATAAGACAGACTTAATCTCCTCGTAAGAAACCTCCGGGCAAGAATCTCCCTCTGCTCAACAGACACATGGTTAGTAATAGCGGAATGGAGAATATCTCTATCAATATCCTGCTAACAAGGCTGGGCCCCCAAAAGAGTCACATAAAAAGATACAATCTCCTCCTAACCAAAACATCATCCTCCAGACGAGTCCCATCCTCATTGGAAACAGAAGTGATCTTACTACGACAATGATGATTCTTCATAGCATTGAAAAAGAATTTCGAATTCTAGTCCCCAAGGTTGAGCCATTGAACACGAGATTTCTGTCTATTGAAACCCTCCTCAGCCCGGCTCAGATCGCCATATAATAAAGAAAGTCCTGCCTCTTATGCTAACAAAGCCGAGTCACTCGGGCTATCCTGCAAAGCACACTGCACTCTATCCAACTCCCTCATAATCTCAAAGACCCTGAAAGATTAGAAAAGTTCACAACATTAAACTTCTTCAAAGCCACCTTAACACTCTTTAACCTACTACACAAGTGGAACATCGGAGTACCACGAACATCAATATCCCAAGCCCTAGCCACAACAAAAAGGAAATCGGGATGATTAGCCCAAAAATCAAAGAATTCGAAAGGAATTTTCCTCTTTGGGAGCTCAGCAAGCTTAACAACCATATGAGAGTGATATGAAATCCGAGGGGGCAGAAACCGAGCAGCCGAACCCGGGAAGAGACACTCCCAATAGGAGTTAGCGATAACACGATCAAGCTTTCTCCAAATAGGAGAATAAACCTGCTTATTAAACCACATGAAACGACAGCCAAAAAACTGAAGATCATCCAAACCAGCCTGACCCAAGCAGTAACCCAAATCATCTTTTCAAGACGGCCACGACAAATAACCACCACCATGCTCAAGCGAAGTACGGATGGCATTGAAATCCCCCTTACTAACCACATAAAATCGACAATGTCACTACCCCAAGTAATCAGGTCGGCCCAAAGCTCCCAACGCTTCTCATAATCACACTGACCATAAACCACAGAAACCACACAACTCCCAAAAGTAGAAACATGAGACACATGACAATATATAGCTTGAGAAGAAGAACAAATAATGCTCACATCAATATCACTAGGATTCCAGCAAACGCAAATTCGACCAAACGGAAGAACATTAGAATGGCAAAAAAAACTTCCACGAAGGATTTATAGCTCGAGAAACACTCACAAAATTAATATCCTTAACCTTGGTTTCAACTAAACCATGCAGAGAAAGCTTCTCATCACGAAAGAACCTTCTAACTTCAGCTTGTTTCATAGGGTCATTGAGACCTCGAATATTCCAACAACCAAAAATCATTAAAACAGATAGGAAATAAGAACCCACCTAAGTAGATCATCGCCATCTACCCCCTTTCGGGGATTGTCGTTTCTGACTCCTCTTACCTCCCGAACCCTTATTAGACTTGTTACCATAAACCAATTTCTTTATCTCCAAAGAGTCTTTAGCCTTGACAGCTAAACTGTTATCATTGGGAAGGGGTGAATCATAAACCACAAAAGGCGGAATCTCAGCTAAAGTAGCCTCAGAAAGATCCTTGACATGCAGTGATGTAATAGGAGAACATTCACCCTCCTCCTTCTTACCTTCAACCTCCACAACTTCCTTAGAAGTATCAATTAGCACAGAAGTAACTGCCGGATCCGATTCCAAACTCTTAGAAGAGCACTCACCCAAAACAAAAACCCTATCAGCGGTATCACCCGAAATCACATCGCCACTCGTATTAACGGGAGTGGTCATAGTCACTGCCTTACCTCTCTTCTTCTTAGAGACCGAAATCCATGCACCCTCTTTATCCTTAACTGCCCAACCGGAACAGCTGCACCCGAAGTAGGACTGGAAGACTTAGGAACCCAGGACTAAGAAGGCTTGTCTTCCTCTCTATTAGAAGCCTTCATAGGGCAAGAATTCAACGAATGACCAAAAACCTCACAAGTAGTACATTTCACAGGTGACGCGGAACTCACTTGGATGTTTAAGGCCAAGCAAACCCCTCACAATGGATAGAACCCCAAGCACCGCGAATTCGATTTTATAGGAACAAAACCCTTCCAAGGCCACAAAGAGGACCCACAAAGAACTTCTCTTTGAGAACCCTTAAGATGATTCCTTGCAGTGTTCTGCTAGCACTAAGGTTGCCACGCCTTAGATAAGTCAAAGCTGAAACAAAGGGGAATCCCTCCCTTAAGCTTGAAATTCGGCCATAGCCATTTTTCTTTGAAGAAATTCGAAATTTGCAAGTTGTTATTGTAGAAGACAAAGTTTACAATATATAGGATAAGGCAGATTTACTAAAATGCCCTTCAAAAGGTAAAAAGACCAAAAGGTCATAAAACTACCCAATGGCTACATAAAGCTAAAGCCCTAAGTAGTCATTTACTAAATATTACAAATATCCCCACCAGGATCTTTATGCAAGTGGCAAAAGGATCAAAAATAAAAAGTCAACAAAAGTGGCATCATTTCTAAAGAATGCCTAATAGGTCATTTTTGCTAACTATTTGGTTCTAATCAAATCTAACTAAATGACTTAGCTAACTTAGTTACAAATGACCTAACTAAGTCAACAAATCAATGAAAACCCCAAAAAGTCAACAAAAGAGGCAACTTTTCCCAAAATGACAAAATCGTCCCTTTTGCACAAAATCCTCCAAATTTCGTGGGCTTCCATTTACAAGGCCCAAATGATGTGTCTCAAGTCCATTAAGTCTTGTCTTGGTCGAATTTTTGGTGTTGGACTTGATTCGGCTTGATTCCTCAAAATGCTCAAATTGTGTCGTTGATGCAGTTGGGAATGTATCTCTGAGCTGAGTGATTCTTATGCTACGAGAATCATGTCATTCCCTCAATCCTTGAAAGGATTCGTCCTCGAATCCAAACCTGGATCAAAGATAAAGATTAGAAATAGCCGTGGTCGATTCAAAATTTCATTTGCCACCATGATTACTAGGTGGCCCAGACTGGCTCGTGTTAGTCTTACTTGTTGAGGGGGAGAAGCTTTTAGGAGGTGTCATGTCCTGCAGATTGCTCTTGGAGTTGGCGGAAGATCTTGGAGCTTCGTTCTTGGTCTTGTCAGAGGATGAGAGTTAGGATTGGGAATGGTGAGAAGACTTTATTGTGGTTTGATTACTGGCATCCTCTTGGTTCGATGTGGATACGTTGGGTGAGAGAGTGATTTATGACTCTGGCTTGGATAGGATGGCTACAGTTGCTTCCATTATTTCTGATTCTTCCGACAGGGCGCCTAGCCCCCACTACCAATCGCAACATCAGAACTCAAACCAGTCCCCAAACTACCACCAGCCACTTCGTCATCAACAAACGATACAGAATAACCACCTCCACCAGAACCACCCACATCACCAAGGACAAACCCACTACAACAGCTACCGGACCCAGGAGCAGAATCTAACAATCCCACCTGAGTTGACTTACCAAGAGCCGAAGGGACGAGGCCGACAGATCCAAAAGCAGGCACCTTCTCGCAAGGAGAAACAACTGTATCAACGGCAGAGTAAGGCTGGGGCACACCTGTCAGAGACGCTAGAACCAGCAAACAAACCGAAGGCACAAGAGAACTCGTCATTCTTGTTGAAGGCACTAAAAGCCTAAGCTTGAATCCACATACGGAGAAACACCGGTAGATAAAAGGACAGTAGATGGACCATGAGACACAGCTCTGACTGTCGTTCGACCAACGCCGGGGAGATGCGGCACCACCACAGGCAAATCGGACGCAGGCATAGAAGAGGGGAAGGGAAAAATGAAGGACCTGGAAGATTTTCTTCTTTCTTTTCTCTCAGTGATTTAGATCCCGTGTTTCCATACTTCGACTTCCTCCTCAAAATCACCGTCTACTCGTTGTTCTCATGTTCACTTCCTCATCCCATTTCTCCTTCTGACGATGGTCTATTCCAGTTTTCCCAAGGTGGTTTCTAATTTGTCTATGTCTCTTTGTTATGGTGTAGATGGTATCTCTAGTTATGCAGATGTGTTGAATATCTCCAACAGTATGGATAATCTTGACCCAGCTTCTAATTCCAATTTAGTTGCCTTGCATTTTGTTCAACCTAACTTAGTTGATGGACAGGTTAAGGTGAGTCCTCATTTGGAGGTTGTTGAAGAAGGTAGCGTGTTTTGGTGTTGTAGTTTAGCGGGTTATTTTGTGGGTAAGAGGCTCTCATTTCAAATTGTAGATTCTATTGCTCATAAGATCTGGGGTAAGTTTGGCTTACATGAGGTTTTGACTTCGAACAATGGTTTCTTCTTATTCAAATTTGCTAGCTTTCAAGAAGCTTGTGTGGTTCTGGACATAGCTCCTTGGCATATGGCTAATAGGTCTTTGGTTCTTAAGCATTGGCAGCCGAGCTTACCTCTGACCAAGGAGGACATCAACAAAGTTCAAATTTGGGTTTGCCTTTACAATTTACCGTTTGAGTATTGGACTGCTAAAGGTCTCAGTTTTGTGGCTAGTGCAGTTGGATGCCCTCTCCATGCTGATCATATTACCCTATCCAGGAAACGACTTAGTTATGCTCGGGTTTGTGTTGAGATTGATGCTAGGGAGGCACTGGTTGAGGACTTTGACTTCCAATGTTCTAATGGTATGTGGTTAAAAGTGAGGGCCGAATATGAATGGGTTCCTGTGAAGTGTTCTACTTGTGAGGTTTTTGGTCATTCTCAGAACTCTTGCCCCATAAATTGACACGAATCCAGCCATTCAAGGAACATTAGATGTCACAGCCAGTAATATGGTAGAGCCTTTACAAGTTCCAACAGGGCCAATCACACGCCAAAAAGCTAAGAAGATCAGAGACGAAATGGCAGGACTAGCACAAAATGCCATGGCCGAGTGTGATAGACAACCCCAGGGCATATTGGCGTCACATGAGGGCTTCAATGGAGTGGGTCCAAAGCTATTTCACGTGGCCCAAGTCATTCTAGAAGACACGCAATAGCCGATTTTGAAGATATGACAATTTTGAAGAATTTGGCCATTTTATGTCTTATATGTAATTCGGGCAAATGAGCTTGTATTTTGACCTTTTGCTTGACATGTTGACTCTAGTTAGGCTATTTGTAACTTAGTTAGCTAGATCATTTGGGTCAAATTGGATTAAAACTAAGTTAGTTAGTTAAAGGACCAATTAGTCATTCTTTAGAAAAGATACCCCTTTTGTTGACTTTTTCTTTTTGATCTTTTTGCCACTTGCATAAATATCTTGGTGGGGATATTTGTAATATTTAGTAAATGACTACTTAGGGATTTAGCTTTATGTAGCCATTGGGTAGTTTTAGGACCTTTTGGTCTTTTTACCTTTTGAAGGGTTTTTTAGAAAATTTGTCTTATCTTATATATTGTAAACTTTGTCTTCTTCAATAATAACTTGCAAATTTCGAATTTCTTCAAAGAAAAATGGCTATGGCCGAATTTCAAGCTTAAGGGAGGGATTCGCCTTTGTTTCAGCTTTGACTTATCTAAGGCGTGGCAACCTTGGTGGCGTCTCCGTGCTAGCAGAACACTGCAAGGAATCATCTTAAGGGTTCTCAAAGACAAGTTCTTTGTGCGACTTCTTTGTGGCCTTGGAAGGGTTTTGTTCCTAAAAAATCGAATTCGCGGTGCTTGGGGTTCTATTCGTTGCGAGGAGTTTGCTTGGCCTTAAACATCCATGTGAGTTCCGCATCATTTGGTATCAGAGCTTAGGGTTCCAAGGTCTGATTTTTCTATCTTTACTTTGTGTTTTTCATTTAGTCTTTATTGTGTTTGTTGGTCGTCAAGATATTTGTTCATCTTGATTCTTAGTTTTTTTTTTCTTAAGTGTTTTTGCCTATTTTGAATCACCTGTGACCGGCATACCAGTGAAAAAATACACTAGACACAGCCTCTGGAACCGGAAAGTTTCATACAGACATTCAAACCGCCTTCATACCGGTCTTTCTAGGAATTACATAGCTTCTAGAACTGGGTAAGTTTATATCGGCATTCATACTGGAATTCATACCGGTCTAACTGGGTATTACATAACTACTGGAACCGGGGTAGTTTTCATACCGGTCCCATACCGGACTAAATACCGGCCAACTTGTTCCAAAAACATAGCTTCTAGAACCGGGCTAGTTCATATCGGCTTACATACCGGTCTATATACCGGTGAACCTGTGAGTAAAACATAGCTTCTAGAACCGGGCTAGTTCATATCGGCTTACATACTGATCTATATACCGGCGAACCTGTGAGTAAAACATAGCTACTAGAACCGGGAAGCAACCATACTGGTCTCATACAAACCCAAACCGGTCAACACTTAGAATTTCGTTAAGAGCTCAAGAGACCTGAAGAGAAAAAGAGTAAAAAAGTTCTAAAATTTGGTTGAAATTGGTTGGTTCCATATCATTAATTGGGTGTCCGTGAAGGGTAATTCAACAAAATTTCTATTGAGGCACCAAATTTTCATCCCAATTTGCATACGTCCGGGTTTGTTTTCATGCTTGTTTGCCTATTATTCTAGTTTGTGATTTGCTTATTCCAAGCATTCTAGTCTTAGGTTTTCTTTGAATTGAGTCTTCGTATTTGCTAATTCTTACTCGCATTACTCCGTTTTCCCTATATTGGCTTCTTGTTGTTTATGCTAGCTTGAAGATTACACATTGTTGTGAACTTCTATGATAAGTCATATTCACATTATATTGAGTGTAAACACGAGTGGAGTGGAGTCATACCCAGCCATTACTACCGAGAGTTGTATCAGAAACTACAACATATGTATCAAGGGGCAAGAGTGTAGAGGATTACTATACTGAGATGGAGGTTGCCTTAATCAGGGCAAATGTAGTGGAGGATGCAGAGGCTACTATGGCATGGTTTCTAGGGGTTTTGAATAGAGAGATTTCCAACATGGTGGAGTTGCATCATTATGTTGATATGGAGGATATGCTTCACATGGCTATCAAGGTAGAGAGGCAACTCAAGAAGAAGACTACATCCAGATTTGGTACTCAGACTACTTCTGCATGGAAGGGGAAATGGGTTCCTAATGATTGACGGGATGGAGGCATTAACAAGCCAAGGACCGAACCAAGTACCAAGGGTAAGGAGGCTATGGAGCCAAGCAAGGCTAGACCAAAACCTGAGGGTACAACACCCAAGACTAAGGACGTCAAGTGCTTCAAGTGTTTGGGGATGGGACATTATTGCTTCACAATGCCCCAACAGGCGCACCTTGGTAATTGATAAGAAGAGAGATGAGGTACATTCTACTGACAGTGAGGTTGAGGTTGAGGATGATGAGCTTACGATGGAGGATACTAGTGACAGAGAGGGAGCTGCATACCCACTGGATAACTTGTCCTTAGTTGTGAAGCCTGCTTTGAGTGCACAAATTGGTGAGGATGAGAGTGATATGCAAAGGGAGAACATATTCCATACTAGATGTCGTGTGAATGGCAAGAGGTATAGTATGATCATTGACGGGGGCAGTTGTACTAATGTCGCAAGTACATCTTTAGTTGAGAGGTTGGGATTAGATTGCTTGAAGCATCCCAAGCCTTACAAGTTGCAGTGGTTAAATGACTGTAGAGAAGTACGGGTGATTAGGCAGGTATTATTGAGCTTCATCGTTGGGCCTTATACTGATGATGTTTTGTGTGATGTTATACACATGCATGCATGACACATTCTTTTAGGAAGGCCATGACAGTTTGATAGAAATGTTATACACGATGGGTTTAAGAATAAGTATTCATTTTAGCATAAGGGAAAACCCATTACCTTATACCCACTTACACCGAGGCAAGTCCACGAAGATCAAGTCAAGTTTCAACTTGAGAGAGATAGAGAGAAAGAGAGTGCAAACATAGCCTTGGAGAAAACACGTGAGGGGAGTGTGACCGAACCTGGTAAGGAAATTAAGGCTAAGGCCGTGAGTGTTCCCAAAGGGTGTGTGAGTGAACCTAAGGGGGAAACGAAAGGGCGAGTGAAAAAGAGATTCTACATTGGTGATGGTGAAGCAAAGAGAACTTACAAGGCTAGCAAGCTCATGATTTTGCTAGTCTACAAAGATCACCATATTTGTTTAGCTAACACTGACCCTTTGCTTCCTTTGTCCATTTCATCTCTTTTACAGGAATTCAATGATGTGCTCACATAGGACATTCCTAGTGGGCTCCCACCCATTAGAGGTATTGAGCACCAGATAGATTCATACCTGGCGCAATCATTTCCAATAGACCAGCCTACCAAAGCAATCCGGAGGAAACAAAGGAACTTCATAGGCAAGTGCGGGAGTTGATGGAGAAAGGGTATGTCAGAGAAAGTATGAGTCCATGTGCGGTACTAGTTCTTCTAGTTCCTAAGAAAGATGGGACGTGGCGTATGTGTGTTGATTGTCGAGCGATCAATAATATAACGGTAAAGTATCGTCACCCTATTCCTAGACTAGATGATATGTTAGATGAATTGCATGGTTCCAAAATTTTCAGTAAGATTGATTTAAAGAGTGGATACCATCAAATTCGCATGAGAGAGGGAGATGAGTGGAAAACTACATTTAAGACCAAGTATGGCCTGTATGAATGGTTAGTTATGCCATTTGGTCTTACAAACGCACCTAGCACATTTATGAGATTGATGAATCATGTTATGTGACAAGAAACCCACTTGGATTCGAAATCCAAGCAACCCCAAGCAACGGACAGAACCCCAAGAACCCGCGAATTTGATTTTGTAGAAACAAAACCCTTCCAAGGCCACAAAGAAGACCCACAAGAACTTGCCCTTGAGAACCTTTAAGATGAATCCTTGTAGTGTTTTGCTAGCAATGGAGACGCCACTAAGTTTGCCAAAACTTAGATAAGTCGATTCAAACTTGAAAAGGGGAATCCCTCCCTTACAAGAATTCGGCCATAGCCAAAGCTTAAAGCTTTTGTGTTTTACAAATTTCGTGATTGTTCTCAAAATGAAAAAGAAAGAAAGCTTAAATAGTGTTACAAAGAGAAACCCTAAAGGCATAAAGACAACAATGCCCCCTAACGCTAATTACAAAAATACCAAAGTCTTCAAGTCTTCAAAGGCCTTTGAAGCTGATTTGGGCCAAGTGAAGTGGCTTTGGGCCCTCTCTATTGAAGCCCACATGCGTCTCTATTTGTTTGTTGCAATCGGCCATAAAACTCTGAACTAATCCTGCCATTGCTTCTCTGAGTCTTTTGGTCCTCTGCCTCGTAATGGGCCCTGGTACTTGTAATGGGTCTTTTGCTTTGTTGTCGGCCTGGATCATGTCATCCTCTCCCTCTTGAAAAAGGATTCGACCTCGAATCTATACCTGCATCAAAATGAGTTAAGTCAGAAACATTAAATGTAGCAGACACATTATACTTACCTTGTAAATCCAGCTTGTATGCATTGTCATTAATCCGTTCCAGACTTGAAATGGACCATCCCCTCTCGGTTGTAGCTTAGATTTACGTTGTTCAGGAAATCTCTCCTTGCGCAGTGTACCCAAACCCAATCTCCAGGCTGAAATACCACACGTTTTCTTCCCTTATTAGCATGAGAAGCATATTGCTCATTCTTTCGCTGTATTTACTCTCTTGCTTTCTCATGTATATGCTTCACCAAATCGGTTTTCCTTTTTCCATCTAGCCCCGCATGTTCATCAACAGGCAAATGTAACAAATCTAATGGAGTTAGTGGCTGAAAACCATAAACAATTTCAAATGGTGAGTAAGATGTAGAAGAATGAATACTACGATTATATGCAAATTCAACAAAAGGCAAACAATCCTCCCAAGTTTTTAAGTTCTTATAATAATAGTACGCAATAACTGAGTCAATGTCCTATTAACAACCTCAGTCTGGCCATCAGTTTGGGGGTGGCAAGTAGTAGAATACAAAAGTTTAGTTCCCAACTTACCCCATAAAACTTTCCAAAAGTGACTAAGGAATTTGACATCACGATCTGAAACTGTACTCTGTGGAATCCCATGGAGTCGTACTACTTCTCTAAAGAACAAGTCAGCAATGTTAGTGGCATCATCAGTTTTATCACATGCTATAAAATGTGCCATCTTACTGAACCTATCAACCACTACAAAGATGGAATCTCTACCTTTCTTAGTCCTAGGTAAACCCAAGATAAAGTCCATCGATACATCTACCCATGGCTCACTAGGTATAGGCAATGGTGTATACAACCCATGAGGCATAACCTTAGATTTAGCATGTTTACAAGTTAAGCATTTATCACACAAACACTCAATACTCCTAAGGTTTTGGCAATGCCAAAGTGCCCCATTAAACCTCCCCCATGTGCTTCCCTCACTAACAACTCACGCATACTACAAACAGGAATGCAAAATCTATTCTCCCTAAACAGAAACCCATCATGTTGGTAGAATTTACTAAAAGCAGACTTTTCACATGCAGCATAGATAGTACTAAAGTCAATATCACTAGCATAAAGTTCTTTAATAAATTCAAACCCAAGCATTCTTGCACTCAATGAAGTAAGTAAAGGATATCTTCACGATAGTGCATCGGCGACAATGTTTTCCTTACCTTGTTTGTAGCGGATTACATATGGAAATGTCTCAACAAATTCTAACCATTTTGCGTGTCATTTGTTCAGCTTACCCTGGCCTTTCAGATGCTTTAATGATTCATGATCTGTATGGATCACAAACTCTCGAGGCCATAAATAATGCTGCCAAGTCTCAAGGGCTCTCACTAGCGCATACAACTCCTTGTCATATGTGGGGTACCTCAAAACTACTCCATTCAGCTTCTCACTAAAGTAAGCTATTGGTCGCTTTTCTTGCATAAGAACCGCTCCAATGCCTATCCCGGATGCGTCACACTCAATCTCAAATGTCTTCTCAAAGTTGGGTAGTGCGAAGAATAGTGCACTGCACAACTTCATTTTCAGATCCTGGAATGCACGCTCATGCTCTTCACCCCATTTGAAGCCAACAGTCTTCTTCACTACTTCAGTCAGTGGTGCTGCAATACTACTGAAGTCTTTAACAATCTACGGTAGAAGCTTGCTAATCCAAGGAAGCTTCTGACTTCTGTCACTGTTGTTGGTGTTGGCCAATCCTGAATTGCCTTCACCTTTTCTAAATCTACCTCGATGCCATCTGCACTCACAACAAATCCAAGGAAAACAATTCTATCCATATAAAAAGTGCACTTATCAAAGTTAGCATACAGTTTTTCTTGCCTTAACACATCAAGAACATGTTTCAAATGCATAACATGATCATCTACTGTTTTATTGTAAACTAAGATGTCATCAAAATAAACCACAACAACTCACCTAAAAATGCACGCATAACTGATTCATCAATCTCATAAATGTGCTAGGTGCGTTTGAAAGACCAAATGGCATAACTAACCATTCATACAAGCCATACTTATTCTTAAATGCAGTTTTCCACTCATCTCTCTCTCTCATGCGAATTTGATGGTATCCACTCGTTAAATCAATCTTACTAAAAATTTTGGAACCATGCAATTCATCCAACATGTCATCTAGTCTAGGAATGGGGTGACGATACTTTACCGTAATATTGTTGATAGCTCGACAATCAACACACATATGCCAAGTCCCATCTTTCTTAGGATTAGAAGCACTGGTACTTGCCTTTGTAGCTCCTTTGTCTCATTGGGATTGCTCCTATAAGCCGGTCTGTTAGGAATGACTACTTCAGGTATGAAGTCTATCTGGTGCTCAATACCTCTAATGGGTGGAAGCCCACTAGGTATGTCCTCTGCCAGTATGTCACTGTAATCCTGCAAAAGAGATGAAATAGACACAGGAAACAAAGGATCAGTGTTAGTAAAATAAATATGAGGCTCCTTATAGACTAACAATAGCATGAGCTTGCTAGCCTTGAACGCTTTCCTCGCTTCACCTTCACCCATGTAGAAACTCTTTTTAACTCTCCTTTTTGTTTCCCCTTCACGTTCACTCACACTCCCTTGGGAACTCCCATGGCCTTGGCCTTATTTTTCCCACCAGATACATCACTCTCACTAGTCTCACCCAATGTGGTGTTTCCCTTCGCTCTCTCTTTGTCACGCTCAAGTTGCAACTTAACCTGATCTCATGGACTTGTGCAGGTGTAAGTGGGTATAATGTAATGGGTTTTCCCTTATGCTGAAAAGATTACTTGTTCTTGAACCTATCATGAATAACCTTCTTATCAAACTGCTACGGCCTGCCCAAAAGAATATGCCCAGCATGCATCGGTATCACATCACATAGGACATCATCTGTGTATGGCCCAACGGTAAAGCTAAATAATACCTGATTTGTCACACTTATTTCCCCACAATCATTTAACCAATGCAACTTGTAAGGCTTCAGGTGTCTCAAGCAACTCAACCCCAATCGCTCAATCAAAGCTGTGCTAGCAACATTAGTACAAATGCCCCCATCTATGATCATACTACACCCTTGCCATTCACACGGCACCTAGTATGGAATATGTTCTCCCTCTGCTGCACACTCTCATCCTCTACAACATGTGCACTCAAAGACGTTTGACAACTAAGGATAAGTTATTCAGCAGGTAAGCAGCTCCCTCATGGTCACTAGCATCCCCAACTCTGGCATCTCATCCTCAACCTCACTATCGGTAGAGTACACATCTCCACTCTTTTTATCAATCACTAAGGTACGCCTATTGGGACATTGTGAAGCACAGTGTCCTATGCCCAAACATTTGAAACACTTTACATCCTTAGTTCTAGTAGCTGTACCCTCAGGTTTTGGTCTAGTTTTGCTCGGTTCTGCAGCCTCTTTACCTTTGGCACTAGGTTCGGCCCTAGGCTTATTAAAGCCTCCACTGAAATCGCCTCTAGGCTTGTCAAAGCCTCCATCTCGCTTCTCATTCGGAACCCATTTCCCCTTCCATGCAGAAGTAGCATGAGTGCCAAATCTGGATGTTGACTTTTTCTTGAGTTGCCTTTCAACCTTGATAGCCATGTGAAGCATATCCTCCAAATCAACATAGTGATGCAACTCCACCATGTTTGCAATCTCTCTATTCAAGACCCCTAGAAATCGTGCCATAGTAGCTTCTGCATCCTCAACTACATTTGCCCTGATCATGGCAACTTCCATCTCGGTGTAATAGTCATCAACACTCTTGTAGTAATGGCTGGGTATAAATCTCTTTCTCATGAGACCTCTAAGTTCTGCCCATGTCTAAACGGTCTCTCGTAATTTCCCCTCCGAGTAGAGACAAGTTGATCCCACCAAATCATAGCATAATCGGTAAACTCAATCGCTGCCAGATTGATGTTCTTCTCGTCTGAGTAGTGATGACAGTTGAAAATCAATTCTATTTTCCTTTCCCATTCTAAATATGATCATTCTTGCCGTGGAATATTGGTATCTTGATCTTGATGCTACCTAGATCACCATCACCATCTCTTCGTCTACCATATTCCCTCCTATCATAATCCCCTCTTCTGGCATCAAATGCACCTCTGTCATCAAACCGTATATCACTCCTATCATTCCTCCTATCAAACGTCCTATTATGCCTCATATCATGCCCAGGCTGAAATCTCTCCTCCACATCATCAAGACCATCAGAATCATCAAACTCATTTTCCGCTTCCTCTTCATCTGGTGGTACATACTGTGGTGGTACACGTCGAGGTGGCACATTATGAGGTGGTGGTACATTATGAGGTGGTGATATATGCTGGGGTGGTGGTGCTCTGTGACCGCTACCAGTTTGAATACTCTCTACACTCTTGGTCAATCTCTCCAAAGCAGTATTCATGTTCTCCATCATATCTGTAAATTTCCTATCCAAAGCCTCAAGCTTTTCATCAGTGGTTAGACCTGCAATCTCAACACTAAACAAACAGATTAGAAATAACAAGAAAGTAAAACAAATATGTAAATCCTCACAATCTCACGTGTTTACACTCGAATGATATCACTCCACTCGTGTTTGCACTCTATTGGCTTTTACCCGATACTGTGCTCACAATCACTGCCTTTTACCACTCTTGAGTTCTTCCTCAATTCAGATGTGAATCACACTCAATCCAATAATACAAAACCAAGTGTAGTCCTCAAGCTAGCATGAAACACAACGGACCCAATAATATATATATATAGGGCAGGCATAAACAAAATGTGAACATGAATAGCAATGACGAAGACTCAATCAATAATACTTAAGCTAGAGTAATTAGAAAAAAGAAGTAAACAATTAGCACAATGGAAAAAAAAAATAAGCATGAAAATTCACGATCGTATGCAATTTCGGGAGAAAATTTGGCACCTCTATAGAAATTTTGATGTAATACCCTTCACCGACACCCAAATGATAATATGGAACAAGCTAAATTCAACCAAAAATTTTCACTTTTTTACTCTTTTTTTTTTTACTCAAGTGATCACTATCACTCAAGTCCATCTTTTTTTTTTTGATAACGTCAGATGCTGATACTGTGGTTCTGATTTCAGAGGCTGATTTAGGTTCTGATTTCAGAGGCTGAGTTAAGTTCTAATTTCAGAGGCTGGTTTTCAGGGCCTGATTTTAGAGTCTGATCAGGGTCTGATTCAGGGTCTGATTTCAAAGGCTACTACTGGTCAGGGTATGATTTCAGAGTCTAAGTTTCTGGGTCTGATTTCAGAGTCTGATGTCAGGGTCTGATTTCAGAGGTTATTTTTCAGGGTCTGATTTCAGAGGCTACTAGTCAGGGTCTGATTTCAGAGGTTACTTTTCAGGTTCTGATTTCATAGTCTAATTTTAGAGGCTAATCTTCAGGGTCTGAATTCAGAGTCAGATTTCAAAGGCTAAGTTTTTAGAGTCTGATTTCAGACTTCACTAGGGTTTTAGAAACAAATCACACAGCCCCCAAAGAACATGGTTATTTCTTCAACATATGCTGAAGAACAAAAAGTATATGACGAACTGATATGAAGAACATAACAAAAACCCAGAATGGAAAATGATAAAAGATGAACGGATATGCAAAACACAACAAAATCAGATCCAGAAATAAACAAAACGAAAATAGAAACAAGATACAACAAGAACTGAAATGAAAATAACAATAACCAATATAAAAACAGAATCAAACAAAAAAAAAAGATAGTAAAAATCAGACCTTGGAACCCTGAGCTCTAGATACCAAATGACAAGAAACCCACTTGGATTCGAAATCCAAGCAAACCCCAAGCAACGGACAGAACCCCAAGAACCGTGAATTTGATTTTGTAGAAACAAAACCCTTCCAAGGCCACAAAGAAGACCCACAAAGAACTTGCCCTTGAGAACCTTTAAGATGAATCCTTGTAGTGTTTTCCTAGCAATGGAGACGCCACTAAGTTTGCCAAAACTTAGATAAGTCGATTCAAACTTGAAAAGGGGAATCCCTCCCTTACAAGAATTCGGCCATAGCCAAACCTTTAAGCTTTTGAGTTTTTTTTTATAAATTTCGTTGATTGTTTTTCCAAATGAAAAAGAAAGAAAGCTTAAATAGTGATACAAAAGAAACCCTAAAGGCATAAAGACAACAATGCCCCTAAATACGAAATTACAAAAATACCAAGTCTTTAAGTCTTCAAATGCCTAGGAAGCTTTATTCTAAACTGATTTGGGCCAAGTGAAATGGCTTTGGGCCCTTTCCATCGAAGCCCACATACGTCTCTATTTGTTTGTTGCAGTCGGCCATAAAACTCTGAACTAATCCCGCCATTGCTTCTCTGAGTCTTTTGGTCCTCTGCCTCGTAATTGGCCTTTCTGGTACTTGTAATGGGTCTTTTGCTTTGTTGTCGGCCTGGATAATGTCAAAACCTCCACTGAAATCACCTCTGGGCTTGTTAAAGCCTCCATCTCGCTTCTCATTCGGAACCCATTTCCCCTTCCAAGTAGAAGTAGTCTGAGTACCAAATCTGGATGTGGCCTTATTCTTGAGTTGCCTCTCTACCTTGATAGCCATGTGAAGCATGTCCTCCAAATCAACGTAATGATGTAACTCCACCATGTTGGCAATCTCCCTATTTAAGCCTCCAAGAAACCGTGCCATAGTAGCCTCTGCATCCTCAACTACATTCGCCCTGATCATGGCAACTTCCATCTCTGTGTAGTAATCCTCAACACTCTTGGTACCCTGATATAGATGTTGTAGCTTCTGATACAACTCACGGTAGTAATGGCTCGGAATGAACCTCTTCCTCATAAAACCTCTGAGTTCTTCCCAAGTTTGAACTGGTCTCTCATAGCTTCTTCTCCGAGTAGCAACAAGCTGATCCCACCATATCATGGCATAATCAGTAAACTCAATAGCTGCCAGATTGATTTTCTTCTCATCTGAGTAGTGATGGCAATTGAATATCAGCTCAATCTTCTTCTCCCATTCCAAAATAAGCCTCGGGATCATTCTTCCCCTGAAAGGTTGGTATCTTGATTTTAATGCTACCTAGATCTCCATCTAAGTCCCCCCGTCTACCATAACCCCTTCGATCATAATCCCCTCGCCTATCATCAAATTCACCTCTATCATCAAATCATATATCCCTCCTATTATGTCTCCCATCAAACCTCCTATCACACCCTCTACCAAACCCCTTACCATGCCTCTGATCTTGTCTAGGCTGAAACCTCTCCTCAACATCATCAAAATCATCAAAGTCATTCTCGGCTTCTTCTTCATCGGATGGTATATGTTGCGGTGGTACTCGTCGTGGTGGCACATTATGAGGTGGTGGTACATTATGAGGTGGTAGTACATTATGAGTGGTGGTGGTACATTATGAGGTGGTGGTGCTCTGGGAACACTGCCCGACCGAATACTCTCTACACTCACGGACAACCTTTCCAATGCAGTATTCATATTCTCCATCATATTTATAAACTTCCTATCCATAGCTGCAAGCTTCTCATCGATGGTAAACTAGTACCTGCCATTTCAAAGCTCAACAAACAAATCAGTAATAACAAGAAAGTAATACGATATGTAAAATCCTCTCAAGCTCACAATCTCACGTGTTTACACTCAATTATATCACTCCACTCGTGTTTGAACTCTATTGGCTTTTACCCGATACTGTGCTCACACTCACTGCTTTTACCACTATTGAGTTCTTCCTCAATTCAATTACAAATCAACTCAATTTTTTTTTGGATAAGGTAAGTATTATAACCAAAAGAAAACAATACAAGAGCAAAGGGGCATCCCCCAGGATCTAGAGAGGACAAGCCCTCCTAGAAGAAAGCCAAACGGCTACAATAGATCAACTAAAGATGTCATCGGGCAAGTGCCACGAGAGGTGAAGCCATTATTGTCATAAAGAATGACGAGTTAGCTAAATGAAATAAATAAGCAAGCAAGCAATCAACGTGTCACTGAATCTTGTGGTCACTCGCTATAGTGTTTGAGCTCACCTTTCTTTTCTTCTCACACACACTCACAAGTGTTTACACTCCAATGAAACACAATGAAGCACAAAGGATTTCAATTCGGCTATAACACAATATAGTCTTTCAAGCTCAAACCAATACAAACCAAATCAAATATCAATGTAACTCATGTAAAGCAATCCAATCAACTTGCAAATGGTCTAATCAAGCTAAGCACAATGCGACCAATTCTATTTCTTTTTCTTTTTTTTCTCTTTTTTTTTTCAAAACAAGTAGGTGACTCAGCTGCTTACGTAAGTAGCTTACAAGAGGTCAAGTAAGCATGTCAATTCGGCAATGGCAATGGTACGTTACAAACAACTAAACACTTTTTCCAACTAACTTGGTGATTGCATAGCAGATGCCTCTTCAAGCACCTCTCAAAGCAATGATGGCTACTCAAATTCCATGTGCAAGCTCATTGAGTGCTTCCATTTTCAATGTCATGCTAATTGATTTCAACACAAACCAATGTCAAAGCTATGATGGCTCACGCAAATCAGCAAGCACACTTTTTTTTTGGATAAGGTAAGTATTATAACCAAAAGAAAACTATACAAGAGCAAAGGGGCATCCCCCAGGATCTAGAGAGGAAGCCCTCCTAGAAGAAAGCCAAACGGCTACAAGAGATCAACTAAAGATGTCATCGGGCAAGTGCCACGAAAGGTGAAGCCATTTATTGTCATAAGATGGAGTCACCTTACGTAAAGAACTAACACGATTCCGAACATCAAAAACAATATCATATAGAAGAACAAAAACTGGCCTAAGAGGCATATCATGAGTGCGAGCATTCCTCTCCCTCCATATATGGTAAACTGACGCTGCAAAGGACAGACGAACCAGAAGATGATATAAAGAGGCACCAGAGAACTGACAAAGCCACTCAACAGTTTGGCGCCAATCTCGACAGCTCCAGTCTAAACCACACATGGCTAACACAGACGACCAAACCCTCAATGAAAAGAGGCACTGAAAAAAAAGATGATCGATGTCCTCACTCGAACAACCACAAAGGATACACCGCGAGCAAGAGGATATACCAAATTTCATTAGACTGTCCTGAGTACAAAGGCCTCCCTGAATGGACATCCAAAGAAGAAAAGAATGGCGGGGAATAGATTTCCGGAACCAGACAACTCGGGACCAAGGCATCTCGGGTCTCCTCGACCTCAAAGCATTCCAGGCACAATCCACAGAAAATTTCCCATGTCTATCATCTTCCCAAACCAGCATATCCTCCCTCAAACTAGAAGGAGACGGAAGGTGAGTCTGAGCCAAATCAACAAGAGCAGCAGATCTAGAAGGGGGCCAATGCCAAGCAGAATCAGAGATAATGGAAGCAACTGTCGCCATCCTATCCAAGCCAGAATCATAAATCACTCTCTCGCCCAATGAGTACTCAATCGGGCCTACAGGATGCCAATTATCAAACCACAATAAAGTCGACTCACCATTCCCAATACTCACTCTCATCCGCCGACGGGACCAAGAACGAAGCTCCAAAATCTTACGCCAACTCCAAGAGCAATCAGAAGGACGAGGGATCTCCCAAAAACTTCTCCCCCTCAGTAAATAAGAGAGTAAACCCAAGTAGACCAAGAAGAAACCTGACCAGAACAGAGAAACCAAATATGCTTGACAATAGCTGCTCTATTCCAAGCTTCCAGACTCTTTATACCCAGACCCCCCTCCTTAAGAGGTAAACAAATTTTGCTCCAAGCTACTCTAGCCCCAGTAGTAGTGATAAGCGCACTACCCTTCCAAAGGAAAGAACGAAGGATAGTCTCCACCTTCCTAATCACTGACTTAGGAAGAATAAATAAAGAAGACCAATAAACTTGAATGGAGAACAAAACAGACTTTATAAGCTGGAGCCGACCTGCATAAGAGAGAAACTTACAACTCCAACTTTTAGCACGCATAACAATACGATCCACAAGAGAAGCACAGTCAGAGGCCCTAAGTTTAGTAGAGATCAAAGGAACCCCCAAATACCTCACAGGAAGAGTCCCCACCTGGAATCTCAACACATCTCGCAGTTGGTCTTGCATAGAAAGAGAGATGCCAGAAGAGAAGAGATGACTCTTAGCTGGATTCGGAATTAAACCTGATAAACACTGAACTGCCCAATACAATCCTTGATCAAAGAAACAGAGGATGCATCTGCTTTACAAAAAATCATAAGGTCATCTGCAAAACAGAGATGAGTAAGACGGTCCTTTGAACACCGCCAGTGGAACTGGAAACCCGGATCAGTAGCCATATTACGAAGAAGGCCTGATAAAACTTCCATAGCCAAAACAAAAAGATAAGGAGACATAGGATCACCTTGTCGCAACCCACGACCCCCAGAGAAAAAACCATGCAGCTCACCATTAATAGAAACAGAGAATCTCGTAGTAGTCATACACTCCTGAATCCAACCCACCATCCTCTCAGGAATACCAACAGTCCTCAGAACCTCAACCAAAAAATCCCAACGAACAGTGTCATAAGCTTTCATCAAGTCTATCTTAAGAGCACACCTCGGGGAACCGCCATTCCGGTGATAATTCCGAACCAATTCCTGACATAAGAGAATATTGTCGCTAATACGCCTTCCCTCGACAAAAGCAGATTGATTCTGACTGATCACTGAAGGGAGAATGACCTTAATTCTGTTCGCAATCAGCTTAGCAATGCACTTGTAAATGGTGTTACAGCAAGAAATGGGCCTATAATCCTTAACCTGGGAAGGGTTAGGAATCTTAGGAATCAGAGCAATGGATGTAGCATTTACCTGCCTCAAAAGACGTCCAGAAGAAAAGAATGAATGAATAGCACATAAGACATCATCCCCCACAATATTCCAACACTTCTTAAAGAAACCCGAATTAAACCCATCCGGACCTGGAGCTTTATTGTCTTTCAGCCCGAACAAAACAGCCTTAATCTCCTCATCCTCAACCTCACGAGAAAGAGCCATACTCTGCTCCTCAGTCACATGTCTAGTAATAGCAGAATGGAGGGTCACCCTATCAAAATCCTGCTGACGTGCTGAGGACCAAAAAGGGACTCAAAAAAAGAAACAATCTCATCTCTAACCAAAGCATCTTCCTCCACTCGGGTACCATCCTCTTTAGTAATAGAAGTAACCTTACTACGGCCATGAAAACTCTTCATAGCGGTAAAGAAGAACTTAGAATTCTGATCCCCAAGGTTAAGCCACTGAACACGAGATTTCTGTCTATTAAAGCCTTCTTCAGCCCGACTCAAATCACCATAACTCACTGAAAGACGAGCTTCCTCAGCTAACAGAGCAGGGTCACTGGGGAAGTCCTGTAAAGCACATTGAACTCTATCCAACTCCTTCCTGATCTCCAAAACACGACAAGAAATTTTAGAGAAATGCTCAACATTAAATTTCTTCAAAGCTGCTTTAACATTCTTTAGCTTACAACATAACCGGAACATTGGAGTACCATGAACATCAATATCCCAAGCCCTAGCCACAACAGAAAGAAAATCAGGATGATCCACCCAAAACTGAAAGAATTTAAAGGGAATTTTCCTTTTAGGGAGCTCTGCAAGCTTAACAACCATAGGAGAGTGATCAGAAATCCGGGAAGGAAGAAAGCGGGCAGAAGAACCCGGGAAAATACACTCCCAAGAAGGATTTACCAGAACACGGTCCAACTTGCGCCAAATAGGAGACTGAATCTGCTTATTAAACCAAGTAAACTTACACCCAGAATACTGCAGATCATCCAAGCCAGCTTGACCCAAACAGCAACCCAAGTCATCTTTCCAAGCTGGCCAAGCCACAGATCCACCACTATGCTCAAACGGAGAACGGATAGCATTGAAATCACCTAAAACAAGCCATGGGGAATCATCAACCATACTACCACAATTAAGCAGGTCAGCCCAAAGTTCTCGCCGCTTCTCGTAATCACACTCACCATAAACCACTGAAACTACACAATTCCAAGCCCCAGAAATAGGAGTCACACGGCAGTGAATAGCTTGAGCTGAAGACTGAATAATGCTAACAACAACATCACTAGGATTCCAACAAACCCAGATACGACCAAACGGACTAATATCAGAATGGCAAAAAAACTTCCAAGAAGGATTAATCGCACGAGAGACATTCATAAGATTAACCTCCTTAACCTTGGTTTCAACTAAACCACACAACGAGAGCTTCTCCTCACTAAAAAACCTCCTGACTTCAGCATGTTTTAAAGGGTCATTGAGACCTCTAATATTCCAACAACCAAAAATCATTAAAACAGATGAAAAAAGGCCAAACCCACAAATCAACGTCGACGACCCCCTCCAGAAGACTTCCACTTCTGACTCCTTTTCCCACCTGAACCCTTTTTGGATTTGTTACCATAAGTCAATTTCTTAGATTCCAGGGAGTCAACAGCCTTAATAGCCAAACTGTTAACCAACGGAGTAGGCGAATCATAAACTGCAGACGGCGAGCACTCATTTACCTCAGTATAAGGAAGATCCTCACCAAGTTGTGAAGAGTCAATGGAGTTTTCCCCTTTCAAATTACCATCTATCACCATAGAAGCAGTCTCAGAAGAAATCACAGGCAGAGAATGAGTAACCAAAGTCGGATTCAACCCATTAGAAGAACCCTCACCCAAAACAAGAATTCTCTCAGCAATCAGAGGCACCACATCACTCGAACTAACATGATGGTTCAAAGAAGTACCCTTACCTTTCTTTTTAGTGACCGGGATCCAAGCCCCCTCCTGAGCCTTAGCAGAATCAAAAGGAGCATCCTTATTCGGAGGATGTGGCTTAGGAATAGCAGGCTGAGGAAAACTTTTAATCTCCTTACTAGGTGCCTTTCTGGGGCACGAATTCACCGAGTGCCCAAAAACTTCACAAGTGGAACATTTCACAGGAACCCATTCAAACTCAACCCTAATAGGAACCCTAGTGCCATTAGGGTGTTGGAACACAATCTCCTCGATAAGGGGGCTCCGAGCATCAATCTCAACACAAACACGAGCAAAGCTGAGACGTTTCCTGGACTGGGTAATATAGTCAACATTGAGAGGTTTCCCAACTGCACTTGCCACACAGCTAATCCCTTTCGCCGTCCATAAAGAAAAAGGAAGGTCAAACAGTTTGAGCCAGACCGGGACCTTGAACAAATCCTCCTTAGTCAAAGATAAATTAGAATGCCAAAGTTTTAAAACCAACGGCCTATTAGCCATATGCCAAGGGGCTCCATCCAACACCACACCAGCCTCTTGAAGGCTATTGAATCTAAACAAAAAGAAACCATTCTCGGACGTAAGGACTTCTAACAAACCCATCCTTCCCCATAACTTGTGTGCAATAGAATTGACAGTTTGGAAGGGTAGACGTTTTCCCACAAAATAACCAACTAAAGTATTCTGCCAGTACACACTCCCTTCTTCCAAAACTTCTGCTGGAGGGCATACAACAACTTTACCATCAATAATATCAGGTTTGACATAATGTAAAGCTGTGGAAGCAAAAGACGAATCGAGATTGTCAACTCCAATAGCACCATTCAGTGCTGTGGCATAACTTTTAGGGCCACCAGTAAAACCCCCACCTTCTACTACCGGAACTGCAGGCCTAGCATCCTGACACGCACCCAAGGCAACACCCGTCAAACTTCTACCAGATAATTGGGCAAGATTCTGCCCCATAGCCCTATCATTCATCATACCATATCCATGTTCAGTAACACCATCTATGCCAATACTAATTCCAGGAACACAGGTAGCATTTGCAGAGTTAGAAGGAACGCCCAACTCAGGCAGACTACTACGACCAGAGCCAAGAACAACCTCACCACTCTCCAGTCCAGTCTTCACTGCCACTGGATTAGAAACCAACCTTCCCACAGAATCCCCTGCATCAACAAACCCAGATACACAAACAGCATTATCAGCCCCAGTTATAACGCCCTTACCAGAGGTCAGGCCATCAACAGCTCTTCTAACCAGACAACCAGCATGACCACTATCCCCAACAGGACTTGGCACACATTCAATGGCACAAGCAGCCCCTGGAACTAAATCCAAATTCTCCTCCAACAAACACTTCACTTCACCTACAGCCTCACTGCCCAATACATTACCCGTGGCACCTACACCAATACTCTCAATTTCGCAAACAGCCACAGGGGAAGGACCAAATCCATGCTGACTAGAACAGCCCACAGGGCCATCAACAGGACAACACACCAACGACGGCGCCGGGACTGACAGAGGAGGCGAGGCAGGGGCGGACACCAAGACAGCCCTGATTGCCTTACGGCCAATTCCAGGGAGGCGAGGCCCCACAAACGGAACACCTGAAGACGAAGCCATGGGAAGAGACAAAAAAAAAGGGGGAAAGGAAAGGAAAGGGCAGAACGCGAAGACGAAAGGTGGGGGGGGGGGGTTGACGGAAAAGGGAAACCAGATCGAAAATGGAAGATCTGAGATGAAGGGATAAGAGGGAGATGCGGTCTAGGCAAAGAGAAAGGGTGGCGAATTGAAAACAGATCTAGGTTTAGGTTTCTAGGGAAAATAACTTTAGTAAAAGCCCAGATCTGAGAAGAGAGAATCAATTTGGTAGAAGACCAAAGAGATCCAGGTACACGAAGGAGAAGAAGCAAATCGCCCAGTTGAGAGCATATTCACTGTTCATGTTTCCTCTCCGTTCACTGTCATTTGAGTTCATCAGCAAGCACACTTGTTAATTCATGCTTCAACATAAGCAATCAAGCATCTTACTCACGACAATATGTGTAACAAAGCAACCAGACTTGTCTCACAAAGTTAACACACAAGCATAAGTAAACTTCAAGAGTAAGTCACGGCCTCATCAATCCATAAGCATTTCATTTTGTTTCAACACTCATTCACTCAAATGCCTCACCACAACACTCAAAAACACTTGTTTCCCACACTTCACAAGATTACAACAACTTCACAAAGATTGCAAACAAGCTAGTTCACGCAAATGCTAAGATGAATGATGTCAATTCTGATTTTTGCAAAGTTGATATGAATAATACCTATCAAAACAACTCTAGTTGCATGTATTCAACAATAGTAAGACAAGATATGTCAATAAATCTCACTAGGTCGAATCTGATCTGATCTTTCTTTCTTTCTTTTTTTTTTTTTTGATTTTGATTTTTGAAACTAAAAACTTAATAACATGTTAACACGTCCTAGTAACTTACAATTAAAAACTAAACACTTGATTCAAGCAAAGAAACACAAAAGCCCCAATTTTGACCTAAGTAGCCAAAGCTTAACTCAAAGAAATACTCAAAATTAGCACAAACTACTAAAGGATAGATTGTTATTCATGCAACAAGGATTACAAATCTGCAAGAAACAACAAAGATCCAACAATGGCCGAATCAAGGTGGAAGTAAAACCTTGATGCCGAAATTAAATCAACAAAGAACAAAGATGAAAACACAATCAAACAACACATAAAGATAGGAAAATCAGACCTTGAAACCCTGAGCTCATGATACCAAATGACAAGAAACTCACTGGGTTGGAACCAAGCAAACCCCCAAGCATCTTTCTCAAAACCCCAAGAACTTTGAATACTGATTTATTAGGAACAAAACCCAACCAATATCAGCCCCTAACCACCATGAAACTCACGTCCATGATAACCACAAGCATGAGATCAGATTGTATTTTGCTAGCAATGGAGACGCCACTAAGTTGCCAAGCTTAGATAAGTCAATTTGAACTTAAAAAGGGGAATCCCTCCCTCAACAAGGGTTCGGCCATAGCCATGGAAAGCTCAAGCTTTTCTCTATTTCAAAATGTTGTATATTACGTTGTTTTTTCATAAAATTTACAAAGGAGAGTTATATAGTTAGGGTTACAAGAGAGTAAAATGACTAAAATGACCCTATAGCTAAAATTACCAAAGCCCTAAGTCAAGCACCTCAACCACGACCATTAAGGTCCTTTTGCACCTAAATAAACTTAAAATAAATATTAGAAGCTAATCTCACTTAAGCTAATTGAGGTGCTTACATGCTATAGTAAATTAACATGCTTCCAGTTAAGTACAGATCTAAGCATAATTAAGCCTAATGGCATAGTCAACCATGCTAATTACATCATAAATAAATTCAAAATGTCGAGCAGAAATGGCAAAAATGCCCCCATTTTGCCGAATTCAACATAGTCCCAAAATGGTTGAAATCTGGTCAAAAGGGTACTGGTGCTGAAGCTGCTCTGCTATGCTTCAGTCTGAGCTGATCTGGGTCAAATGAAATAGCTTGGGGACCTCTCTGGTTATGCCCATATGTGTCTCTGGTGTGCACTTGACTTGGTTGCTGCAACTGGTCACATAGCTCTGAGCTAGTCCCGCAAAGGCCTCTCTAATCTTCTTTGCTCTTTGGCGTGTGATTGGACCTGTTGGAAACTACATGGGTTCCTCCAAGTTGTTAGCTACATCCTGTAATGTCTCTGGTGTGGTTGGACTCATGTCAGATAGGAGGTTTGATAGGCAGAGAGGATTTGATGACAGACATGAGGATTATGAATGGAGTGGTTATGGTAGACATGGTGATATTGATGGTGATTTTAGTAGCATCAAGACCAGGATACAAAACTTCTGGGGCAAGAATGATCCTGAAGCATATTTGGAGTGGGAGAAGAAATATAGTTGATTTTAAACTGTCATCATTACTCTGATGAGAAGAAGATCAATCTGGCAGCCATGGAATTCACTGATTATGCGATGATTTGGTGGGATCAGATTGTCACTAACAGAAGGAGGAATTATGATAGGTCAGTTCATACATGGGAAGAACTTCGAGGTCTCATGAGGAAATGATTCATACCCAGCCATTACTACCGAGAGTTGTATCAGAAATTACAGCATTTGTATCAAGGGGCCAAGAGTGTAGAGGATTACTATACTGAGATGGAAGTTGCCTTAATCAGGGAAAATGTAGTGGAGGATGTAGAGGCTATTATGGCACTGTTTCTAGGGGTTTGAATAGAGAGATTGCCAACATGGTGGAGTTGCATCATTATGTTGATTTGGAGGATATGCTTCACATGGCTATCAAGGTAGAGAGGCAACTCAAGAAGAAGACTACATCCAGATTTGGTACTCAGACTACTTCTACATGGAAGGGGAAATGAGTTCCTAATGATCGACGGGATGGAGGCTTTAACAGGCCAATGATCGAACCAAGTGCCAAGGGTAAGGAGGCTGCAGAACCAAGCAAGGCTAGACCAAAACCATGTAGTCAGAAGTCAGAATTGGCCAACACCAACAATAGTGACCGAAGTCAGAAGCTTCCATGGATTAGAAAGCTTCTACCGTAGATTTGTTAAAGACTTTAGTAGAACTGCAGCACCACTGACTGAATTAGTGAAGAAAACTGTTGGTCTCAAATGGGGTGAAGAGCAGGAGCGTGCATTCCAGGATCTGAAAATGAAGTTATGCAGTGCACCAGTCTTGTCACTACCCAACTTTGAGAAGACATTTGAGATTGAGTGTGACGCATCCGGGATAGGCATTGGAGCGGTTCTTATGCAAGAAAGTGACCAATAGCTTACTTTATTGAGAAGCTGAATGAAGCAGTTTTGAGGTACCCCACATATGACAAGGAGTTGTATGCGCTAATGAGAGCCCTTGAGACTTGGCAGCATTATTTGTGGCCTCGAGAGTTTGTGATCCATACAGATCATGAATCATTGAAGCATCTGAAGGGCCAAGGTAAGCTAAACAAACGACACGCAAAATGGTTAGAATTTGTTGAGACATTTCCATATGTAATCCGCTATAAACAAGGTAAGGAAAACATTGTCGCCGATGCACTATCGTGAAGGTATGCTTTACTTACTTCATTGAGTGCAAGAATGCTTGGGTTTGGATTTATTAAAGAACTTTATGCTAGTGATATTGACTTTAGTACTATCTATGCTGCATGTGAAAAGTCTCCTTTTAGTAAATTCTACCGACATGATGGGTTTCTGTTTAGGGAGAATAGATTATGCATTCCTGTTTGTAGTATGCGTGAGTTGTTAGTGAGGGAAGCACATGGGGGAGGTTAATGGGGCACTTTGGTATTGCCAAAACCTTAGGAGTATTGAGTGAACATTTTTATTGGCCTAAAATACGGAGAGATATTGAGCGTTTGTGTGATAAATGCTTAACTTGTAAACATGCTAAATCTAAGGTTATGCCTCATGGGTTGTATACACCATTGCATATACCTAGTGAGCCATGGGTAGATGTATCAATGGACTTTATCTTGGGTTTACCTATGACTAAGAAGGGTAGAGCTTACATCTTTGTAGTGGTTGATAGGTTCAGTAAGATGGCACACTTTATTGCATGTCATAAAACTGATGATGCCACTAACATTGCTGACTTGTTCTTTAGAGAAGTAGTACGACTCCATGGGATTCCACGGAGTATAGTTTCAGATCGTGATGTCAAATTCATTAGTCACTTTTGGAAAGTTTTATGGGGTAAGTTGGGAACTAAACTTTTGTATTCTACTACTTGCCACCCCCAAACTGATGGCCAGACCGAGGTTGTTAATAGGACTTTGACTCAGTTATTACGTACTATTATCAATAAGAATTTAAAAACCTAGGAGGATTGTTTGCCTTTTGTTGAATTTGCATATAATCGTAGTATTCATTCCTCTACATCTTACTCACCATTTGAAATTGTTTATGGTTTTCAGCCACTAACTCTATTAGATTTGTTACCTTTGCCTGTTGATGAGCATACGGGGCTAGATGGAAAAAAGAAAGCAAATTTGGTGAAGCATATACATGAGAAAACAAGAGAGCAAATACAACGAAAGAATGTGCAATATGCTTCTCATGCTAATAAGGGAAGAAAGCGTGTGGTATTTCAGCCTGGAGATTGGGTTTGGGTACACATGCGCAATGAGAGATTTCCTGAACAACGCAAATCTAAGCTACAACCGAGAGGGGATGGTCCATTTCAAGTCTTGGAACAGATTAATGACAATACATACAAGCTGGATTTACAAGGTAAGTATAATGTGTCTGCTACATTTAATGTTTCTGACTTAACTCTTTTTTATGCAGGTACAGATTCGAGGTCGAATCCTTTTCAAGAGGGAGGGGATGACATGATCCAGGCCAACAACAAAGCAAAAGACCCATTACAAGTACCAGAAGGGCCAATTATGAGGTAGAGGACCAAAAGACTCAGAGAAGCAATGGCGGGATTAGTTTAGAGTTTTATGGCCGATTGCAACAAACAAAAAGATACGCATGTGGGCTTCAATAGAAAGGGCCCAAAGCCACTTTACTTGGCCCAAATCAGTTTTGAATGAAGCTTCACAGGCCTTTGAAGACTTGAAGACTTTGGTATTTTTGTAATTTAGCCTTTAGGGGCATTGTTGTCTTTATGCCTTTAGGGTTTCTCTTTGTAACACTATTTAAGCTTTCTTTCTTTTTTATTTTAAATAATCAACGAAATTTGTAAACACAAAAGCTTAAAGCTTTGGCTATTGCCGAATTCTTATAAAGGAGGGATTCCCATTTTCAAGTTAAAATCGATTTATCTAAGTTTAGCAATCTTAGTGGCGTCTCCATTGCTAGCAAAACACTACAGGGAATCATCTTAAAGGTTCTCAAGGGTTCTTTGTGGGTCTTCTTTGTGACCTTGGAAGGGTTTTGTTCCTACAAAATCAAATTCGCGGTTCTTGGGGTTCTGTCCGTTACTTGGGGTTCTGTCCGTTACTTGGGGTTTGCTTGGATTTCGAATCCAAGTGTGTTTCTTGTCAGTAGATGTATCAATGGACTTTATATTGGGTTTACCTAGGACTAGGCGGGGGGTAGAGATTCCATTTTTGTAGTGGTTGATAGGTTCAGTAAGATGGCACACTTTATAGCATGTCATAAGACTGATGATGCCACTAACATTACTGACTTGTTCTTTAGAGAAGCAGTACGACTCCATGGAATTCCACGGAGTATTGTTTCAGATCGAGATGTTAAATTCCTTAGTCACTTTTGGAAAGTTTTATTGGGTTTGTTGGGAACTAAACTTTTGTATTCTACTACTTATCACCCCCAAACTGATGGACAAACTAAGGTGGTTAATAGGACTTTGACTTAGTTATTGCGTACTATTATCACTAAGAACTTAAAAACTTGGGAGGATTGTTTGCCTTTTATTGAATTTGCATTCATTCTTCTACATCTTATTCACCATTTCAAATTGTTTATGGTTTTCAGCCACTAACTACATTAGATCTGTTACCATTAACTGTTGATGAGCATGCATGGTTAGATGGCAAAAGAAAAGCTGATTTGGTGAAACACATACATGAGAAAGCAAGAGAGCACATACATAGGAAGAATGAGCAATATGCTTCTCATGCTAATAAGGGAAGAAAACGTGTGGTATTTCAGCCTGGTGATTGGGTTTGGGTACACATGCGCAAAGAGCGATTTCATGAACAACGTAAATCCAAGCTACAACCAAGAGGGGATGGTCCATTTCAAGTCTTGGAGCTGATCAATGACAATGCGTACAAACTGGATTTACAAGGTGAGTATAATGTGTCTGCTACATTTAATGTTTTTGATAATAAATGGCTTCACCTATCCTGGCACTTGCCCGATGACATCTTCTGTTGATCTTATTTTGCTTGTAGCCTTTCGGCTTTTCTTCTAGGAGGGTTTGTCCTCTCTAGTTGCATGGGGTATGCCCATTTGCTTTTGTATAGTTTTCTTTTGCTTATTATACTTTATCCAAAAAAAGAGGGAGGGAATGACACGAATCCAGCCATTCAACGAACATTAGATGTCACGGCCAGTAATATGGTAGAGCCTTTACAAGTTCCAACAGGGCCAATCACACGCCAGAAAGCTAAGAAGATCAGAGACACAATGGCGGGACTAGCACAGAGTGCCATGGCCGAGTGTGACAGACAACCCCAGGGAATATTGGTGTCACATGAGGGCTTTAATAGAGTGGGTCTAAAGCTATTTCACATGGCCCAAGTCATTCTAGAAGACGCGCAATAGCCGATTTTGAAGATAGGACCATTTTGAAGAATTTGGCCATTTTATGCCTTATATGTAATTCGGCCAAATGAGCTTATATTTTGACCTTTTTCTTGACATGTTGACTCTAGTTAGGCTATTTGTAACTTAGTTAGCTAGATCATTTGGGTCAAATTGGATTAGAACTAAGTTAGTTAGTTAAATGACCTATTAGGCATTCTTTAGAAATGATGCCACTTTTGTTGACTTTTATTTTTGATCTTTTTGGCACTTGAATAAAGATCTTGGTGGGGATATTTGTAATATTTAGTAAATGAGTACTTAGGGCTTTAGATTTATGTAGCCATTGGATAGTTTTAGGACATTTTAGTCTTTTTACCTTTTGAGGGCATTTTAGTAAATTTTCCTTATCCTATATATTGTAAACTTTGTCTTCTTCAATAAAAACTTACAAATTTCGAATTTCTTCAAAGAAACATGGCTATGGCCGAATTTCAAGCTTAAGGGAGGGATTCCCCTTTATTTCAGCTTTGACTTATCTAATGCGTGGCAACCTTGGTGGCATCTCCGTGCTTGCAGAACACTGCAAGGAATCATCTTAAGTGTTCTCAAAGACAAGTTCTTTGTGGGTCTTCTTTGTGGCATTGGAAGGGTTTTGTTCCTACAAAATCGAATTCGCGGTGCTTGGGGTTCTATCCGTTACGAGGGGTTTGCTTGGCCTTAAACATACAAGTGAGTTCCGCGTCATAAGCTTTCATCAAATCAATCTTAAGAGCACATTACGTATTTGAAGCATGTTCTTGATGTTTTAAGGCATGAGAAACTGTATGCTAACATTGATAAGTGCACTTTTTGTATGGATAGAATGGTTTTCCTTGGTTTTGTTGTAAGTACAGTGGCATTGAAGTTGATGTGGAAAAGGCAAAGGCAATTCAGGATTGGCCTACACCGACAACTGTGACCGAAGTCAGAAGCTTCCATGGATTAACAAGCTTCTACCATAGATTTGTTAGAGACTTCAGTAGTATTGCAGCACCACTGACTGAAGTAGTGAAGAAAACTGTTGGCTTCAAATGGGAAGAAGAGCATGAGCGTGCATTCTAGGATCTGAAAATGAAGTTGTGCAGTGCACTAGTCTTATCACTACCCAACCACGACCATTAAGGTCATTTTGCACCTAAATAAACTTAAAACAAAGATTAGAAGCTAATCTCACTTAAGCTAATTAAGGTGCTTACATGCTATAGTAAATTGACGTGCTTCCGGCTAAGTACAAATCTAAGCATAATTAAGCCTAATGGCATAGTCCCATGCTAATTACATCATAAATAAAGTCAAAATGTCGAGCACAAATGACAAAAATGCCCCCATTTGGCCGAATTCAACATAGTCCCAAAATGGGGTGAAATCGGGTCAAAAGGGTGCTGGTGCTGAAGCTGCTCTGCTATGCTTCAGTCTGAGCTGATCTGGGTCAAATGAAATAGTTTGGGGACCTCTCTAGTTATGTCCATATGTGTCTCTGGTGTGCACTTGACTTGGTTGCTGCAACTTGTCACATAGCTCTGAGCTAGTCCCGCAAAGGCCTCTCTGATCTTCTTTGCTCTTTGGCGAGTGATTGGCCCTGTTGGCAACTGCATGGTTCTTCCAAGTTGTTAGCTGCATCCTGTAATGTCTCTAGTGTGGTTGGACTCATGTCATTCCCTCCTTGTTGAAAAGGATTCGACCTCGAATCTGAACCTGCATCAAAATGAGTTAAGTCAAAAACATTAAAAGTAGCAGAGACGTTGTACTTACCTTGCAAATCCAGCTTATATGCATTGTCATTGATCCTTTCCAAGACTTGAAAAGGTCCATCTCCTCTCGATTGTAGCTTGGATTTAAGCTGTTCGGGAAATCTCTCTTTACGCATGTGTACCCAAACCCAATCACCAGGTTGAAAGACTACACGCTTTCTTCCCTTAGTTGCATGAGAAGCGTATTGCTCGTTCTTTCGTTGAATGTGCTCTTTTACCTTCTCATGGACATGCTTCACCAAATCAGCCTTCCTTTTGCCATCTAACCCTGTATGCTCATCAATAGGTAATGGTAACAAATCCAATGGAGTTAGTGGCTGAAAACCATAAACAATCTCAAAAGGTGAAAATGATGTAGAAGAATGAATGCTACGATTATATGCAAACTCAATAAATGGCAAACAATCTTCCCAACTCTTCATGAGCTTAGGGTTCTGAGGTCTGATTTCCTATCCTTTGTGTTGTTTAATCTTGTATTCATCTTTGTTTTTTTGTTGATTTAATTTCGGCATCAAGGTTTTACTTCCACCTTGATTCGGCCATTGTTGGATCTTGTTGTTTCTTCTTGCTGATTCTTGTTGATTTGTGATCAAAATATCATGAATAACATTATGTCTTGAGTGTTTTTTGATTGATCATGAGTATTTCTTTGAGTTAAGCTTGGGCTACTTAGGTCAAAATTGGGGCGATGATGCGTCCCACATCGTTTGCGGGGTGCCTCCTGGGCTGGTTTATAAGGCCGGGGCCAACCCTCTCCCTCTGAGCTAGCTTTTGGGGCAGAGTTAGGGCTTGGGTTCTTATCAGTTGGTATCAGAGCCACCACTCCGTGTGAATGGCCGGTGTCTCTTGGGGTTCGGCAAAACGCCGACTGAGGCAGTCGGGTCTCAAGGGGGTGGGGATGATGCGTCCCACATCGTTTGCGGGGTGCCTCCTGGGCTGGTTTATAAGGCCAGGGCCAACCCTCTCCCTCTGAGCTAGCTTTTGGGGCAGAGTTAGGGCTTGGGTTCTTATCAATGCTACATGTGAAAAGTCTAACTTTAGTAAATTCTACCAACACGATGGTTTTCTGTTTAAGGAAAATAGATTATGCAATCATGTTTGTAGTATGCGTGAATTGTTAGTTAGAGAAGCGCTTGAGGGAGGTTTAATGAGGCACTTTGGCAATGCCAAGACCTTAGGAGTATTGAGTAAACATATATATTGGCCTAAAATGCGGAGAGATATTGAGCTTTTGTGTGATAAATGCTTAACTTATAAAAAGGCTAAATCTAAGGTTATGCCTCATGGTTTGTATACACCATTGCCTGTACCTAGCGAGCCATAGGTAGATGTATCAATGGACATTATATTGGTTTTACCTAGGACTAGGAGGGGTAGGGATTCTATTTTTGTAGTGGTTGATAGGTTCAGTAAGATGGCACACTTTATAGCATGTCATAAGACTAATGGATGCCACTAACATTGCTGACTTATTCTTTAAAAAAGTAGTACGGCTCTATGGAATTCCATGGAGTATAGTTTCAAATCGTGATGTTAAATTCCTTAGTCACTTTTGGAAAGTTTTATGGGGTAAGTTGGGAACTAAACTTTTGTACTCTACTACTTGTCACCCCCAAACTTATGGACAAACCGAGGTGGTTAATAGGACTTTGACTCAGTTATTGCGTACTATTATCACTAAGAACTTAAAAACTTGAGAGGATTGTTTGCCTTTTATTGAATTTGCATATAACGATAGCATTCATTCTTCTACATCTTATTCACCATTTCAAATTGTTTATGGTTTTAAGGCACTAACTCCATTGGATCTGTTACCATTACCTGTTGATGAGTATGCAGGGTTAGATGCCAAAATGAAAGCTGATTTGGTGAAACACATACATGAGAAAGAAAGAGAGCACATACAGAGGAAGAATGAGCAATATGCTTCTCATGCTAATAAAGGAAGAAAACATGTGGTATTTTAATGTGTCTGCTACATTTAATGTTGCAGACTTAACTCTTTTTTATGCAGGTACAGATTCGAGGTCGAATCCTCTTCAAGAGGGAGGGAATGACACGAATCCAGCCACTCAAGGAACATTAGTTGTCACGGCCAGCAATATGGTAGAGCCTTTGCAAGTTCCAAAAGGGCCAATCACACGCCATAAAGCTAAGAAGATCAGAGACGCAATGGCGGGACTAGCACAGAATGTCATAGCCGAGTGTGACAGACAACCCCAGGGCATATTGGCGTCACATCAGGGCTTCAATGGAGTGGGTCCAAAGCTATTTCATGTGTCCCAAGTCATTCTAGAAGACGCGCAATAGCCGATTTTGAAGATAGGTAATTCAGCCAAATGAGCTTGTATTTTGACCTTTTGCTTGACATGTTGACTCTAGTTAGGCTATTTGTAACTTAGTTAGCTAGATCATTTGGGTCAAATTGGATTAGAACTATGTTAGATAGTTAAAGGACCTATTAGGCATTCTTTAGAAATGATGCCACTTTTATTGACTTTTTATTTTTGATCTTTTTGCCACTTGCATAAAGATCTTGGTGGGGGGTATTTGTAATAATTAGTAAATGACTACTTAGGGCTTTAGCTTTATATAGCCATTGGGTAGTTTTAGGACCTTTTGGTCTTTTTACCTTTTAAAGGGCATTTTAATAAATTTGTCATATCCTATATATTGTAAACTTTATTGACATGATCCAGGCCACTCGTGGAGCATCAAAGGACATGGCCAGCAAAACAATATACTCATTACAAGTACCAGAAGGGCCAATTACAAGACAGAAGACCAAAAGACTCAGAGAAGTAATGACGGGATTAGTTCAGAGTTTTATGGCCGATTGCAACAAACAAATAGTGACACATGTGGGCTTCAATGGAGAGGGCCCAAAGACATTTCACTTGGCCCAAATCAGTTCTGAATGAAGCTTCATAGGCCTTTGAAGACTTAAAGACTTTGGTATTTTTGTAATTTCGTATTTAGGGGCATTGTTGTCTTTATGCCTTTAGGGTTTCTTTTTGTAACACTATTTAAGCTTGCCTTCTTCTTCATTTTAGGTTAACCACGAAATTTGTAAGAAAACACATAAGCTTATGCTTTCACTATGGCCGACTTTCTTGTAAGGGATGGATTCCCCTTTTCAAGTTTGAATAGACTTATCTAAATTTAGCAAACTTAGTGGCGTCTCCATTTGCTAGCAAAACACACTGATTTCATGTTTTGAGTTATCATGGGCAATGTTTCATGGTGGTTTAGGGCTGATCTTGGATGGGTTTTGTTCTTACAAAATCATTGATTGAGGTTATTGGGGCTTAAAGAAAAATACTTGGGGTTTGCTGGATTCGCATCCTAGTGAGTTCCCTGTCATTTTTCTTCTTCAATGAAAACTTAAAATTTTCGAATTTCTTCAAAGAAAAATGGCTATGGTCGAATTTCAAGCTTAAGGGGAGGGATTCTCCTTTGTTTCAGCTTCGACTTGTCTAAGGTGTGGCAACCTTGGTGGCGTCTCCGTGCTAGCAGAAAACTGCAAGGAACCATATTAAGGGTTCTCAAAGACAAGTTCTTTGTGGGTCTTCTTTGTGGTCTTGGAAGGGTTTTGTTCCTACAAAATCAAATTCGCAGTGCTTGGGGTTCTATCTGTTGCGAGGGGTTTGCTTGGCCTTAAACATCCAAGTGAGTTCCGCGTTAATACCGGTCTACATGGAGATAACATAGCTACTGAAACCGGTCTAGTTTCATACCAGTCCCATACCGGTCTCCATACCGGTTAACCTGTCAGCAAAACATAGCTACTGGATCCGGCAAGCAACCATACCGGTCTCATACCAGACTCCAAACTGGTCAACACTTAGAATTTTTTTGAGAGCTCAAGTGATCTGAAAAGTAAAAAAACAAGAGTAAAAAAGTTCAAAATTTTGATTGAATTTGGTTAGTTTCATATTATTATCATTTAGGTGTCTGTGGATGGTAATTCATCAAAATTTCTATTAAGGCACCAAATTTCAGTCCAAATTTGCATACGTCCGCAATTGTTTGCATGTTTGTTTGTTTGTTGTTCTAATTTGTGATTTCCTTATTTTGGGTATTCTCGCTTTAGATTTTCTTTGAATTGAGTCTACGTATTTGTTAATTCTATAACTCACATTACTTTGTTTACCCTATATTAGTTTTTTTTGGATAAAGTAAGTGTATTAACCAAAAGAAAACTATACAAGAGCAAAGGGGCATACCCCAGACTACTAGAGAGGACAGGCCCTCCAAGAACAAAAGCTGAAAGGCTACAAGCAAAATAAGATCAACAGAAGATGTCATCGGGCAAGTGCCAGGATAAGTGAAGCCATTTATTGTCATAAGATGGATTCACCTTCCGTAAAAAGCTAACACGATTCCGAACATCAAAAACAATATCACTAAGCAGAACAGAAATAGGCCGAAGAGGCGCATCAAGAGTACGGGCATTCCTCTCCCTCCAAATATGGTAAAATGACGCAACAAAAGACAACCGAACAAGAAGATGACGTAAAGAGGCATCAGAAAACTGACACATCCACTCAACAGTCTGAAGCCAATCTCGGCAACTCCAATCTAACCCACACAAAGCCAGCACAGTCGACCAGATCCTCGAAGAGAAGAAGCACTGGAAGAAAAGATGATCGATATCCTCACTTGAACAACCACAGAGAATACATCGCGAGCAAGCAGAGATACCGAACCTCATCAAACTATCCTGAGTACAAAGGCCTCCCTGAATAGACATCCAAAGCAAAAAGGAATGGCGGGGAATGGCCTTCCGGAACCAAACAACTCGAGACCAATGCACCAAGGTTCCCCTCATCCGCATGGCATTCCAGGCACTATCCACTGAAAATCTCCCTCTACTATCATCCTCCCAAACCAGCTCATCCTCCCTCATACTAGAAGGATTCGGAAGATGGGCCCGAGCCAAATCAACAAGGGCAGCAGACCTAGATGGGGGCCACCGCCAAGAAGAATCAGAAATAATGGAAGCAACTGTAGCCATCTTATCCAAGCCAGAGTCATAAATCACTCTCTCACCCAACGTATCCATAATCGGACCCATAGGATGCCAAAAATCAAACCATAATAAAGTCTTCTCACCATTCCCAATCCTAACTCTCATCCGCCGCCGGGACTAAGAACGAAGCTCTAAAATCTTACGCCAGTTCCAAGAGCAATCTGTAGGGCAAGGCACCTCCAAAAACTTCTCCCCCTCAACAAATAAGACTGAACCCAATTCGACCAAGAAGAACCTGGCCAGAACAAAGAAACCAAATGTGCTTAACAATAGCCGCTCTATTCCAAGTATTCAATCTCTTAATCCCCAGCCCCCTCTCATTTAGAGGTAAACAAACTCTACTCCAAGCCACTCTCGCCCCAGAAGAGGTGATCTCACTACCCTTCCAAAGGAAAGAACGGAGAATTGTCTCCACCTTCATAATGACAGACTTAGAAAGAATAAATAAAGAAGACCAATAAACTTGAATGGAGAACAAAACAGACTTAATGAGCTGAAACTGCCCCGCATAAGAGAGAAACTTACTACTCCAACTCTTAGCACACATAACAATACGATCCACAAGAGAAGCACAATCTGAGGCCCGGAGTTTAGTAGAAATCAAAGGGACTCCCAGATACCGCACTGGAAGAATCCCTTCTTGGAAGCCCAGAACATGACGCAGCTGGCCCTGAAGGGTAGAAGAGATACCAGAGGAGAAGAAATGACTTTTGGCTGGATTCGAGATTAAACCTGATAAACCACTGAACTGCCCGAGACAATCCTTGATCAAGGAAACCGAGGATACATCCGCTTTACAAAAAATCATAAAGTCATCCGCAAAGCAAAGATGAGTGAGACGGTCCTTAGATCGTCGTGAGCCTTAATCTCTTTTGGTTGACATGATTCAAGGAACATTAGAGCCTTTGCAATTGCCAACAGACCCAATCACACGCCAAAGAGCTAAGAAGATCACAGACGCAATAGCGGGGCCAGAGTTTGCATATAATAGATGCATTCATCCTTCTAGTTTTTACTTGCCTTATGAGATTGATTATGATTATAATTCTTTAACTCCTATGGATTTATTATCTTTGATTCTTATTAAGCTTGGGAGTATGAATGATAAGGGAAAGGCAGAGTTGGTGAGAATAATAGGTTTCCAACGCATTGTGTTTGACCCCGGCAATTGGGTGTGGCTTTATATGCAAGAGGAAAAGATCCAAGCTACAGTCGAGAGGAGATGGACCTTTACAAGTCTTGGAAAGGATCAATGACAATGCATATAAGCTGGATTTGCAAGGTAAGTACAACGTCTCTGCTACTTTTAATGTTTCTGACTTAACTCATTTTGATGCAGGTTCAGATTCGAGGTCGAATCCTTTTCAACAAGGAGGGAATGACATGAGTCCAACCACACCAGAGACATTATAGGATGCAGCTAACAACTTGGAAGAACCCATGCAATTGCCAACAGGGCCAATCACACGCCAAAGAGCAAAGAAGATCAGAGAGGCCTTTGCGGGACTAGCTCAGAGCTATGTGACCAGTTGCAGCAACCAAGTCAAGTGCACACCAGAGACACATATGGACATAACCAGAGAGGTACCCAAGCTATTTCATTTGACCCAGATCAGCTCAGACTGAAGCATAGCAGAGCAGCTTCAGCACCAGCACCATTTTGACCCCGATTTCACCCCATTTTGGGACTATGTTGAATTCGGCCAAATGGGGGCATTTTTGTCATTTGTGCTCGACATTTTGACTTTATTTATGATGTAATTAGCATGTTTGACTATGCCATTAGGCTTATTTATGCTTAGATTTGTACTTAGCCGGAAGCACGTCAATTTACTATAGCATGTAAGCACCTTAATTAGCTTAAGTGAGATTAGCTTCTAATCTTTGTTTTAAGTTTATTTAGGTGAAAAATGACCTTAATGGTCGTGGTTGAGGTGCTTGACTTAGGGCTTTTGGTAATTTTAGCTCTAGGGTCATTTTAGCCTTTTTACTCTTTTGTAACCCTTATTATATGACTCTTCTTTGTATTTTTTAGACAACGAACGTAATATACAGAATTTTGAAAGAAAGAAAAGCTTGAGCTTTCCATGGCTATGGCCAAAACCTTGTTGAGGGAGGGATTCCCCTTTTCAAGTTCAAATTGACTTATCTAAGCTTGGCAACTTAGTGGCGTCTCCATTGCTAGCAAAATACAATCTGATTTCATGCTTGTGGTTATCATGGACGTGAGTTTCATGGTGGTTAGGGGCTGATCTTGGTTGGGTTTTGTTCCTACAAAATCAGTATTCAAAGTTCTTGGGGTTTTGAGAAAGATGCTTGGGGTTTGCTTGGTTTCCAACCCAAGTGAGTTCTTGTCATTGGTCTTCTACCAAATCGATAACACTATTTTGCCATCTTCTCTACCCTCTTACTTTTGTTTTGGCTCTTCTCCTTTCTGCCTTCGTTCCCTTCTTCCCCTTGTTTCCCGTATTCCCCCTATGTCTCTGTCAGGTTTACCTGTGGTGGGGCCGCGCCTCCCTGGAGTTGGCCGCAAGGCTATTAGGGTTGTCTCTCGTGATTCTTTGGCCTCTACAGCCTCGCCTTCTGGGGATCTTGGTTTAGGTCGTTTGGAAACTGTGACGAGTCTTGCGAGCTCTTCTACGGTCTGCTCGCTGGTGCCGGCATCTGTGACCAGTGCCAAGCCTTCTTTATCTACTGGGGTTGCTCCTCCTGATTCTGGCTCTTTGGTTTTGGCCTCTGCATCTGGTAGCCTTGTTTGTGGGTCTGGGTATGGCGTACCCTCTGGATCTGTTAGCATTTGTGGTTCTGGTTCTGGTGTTGACCGGGGTTCTGTTGTCTATGGTTCTTGACTTGGTGTTGACGGGGGTTCGATTGGCTGTGGTTCTGGACTTGGTGCTGACGGGGGATCTGTTGGCTGCTCAAGTTATGGTGGTTCTGGGCTTGGTGCAACCTCTGGGTCTGTTATCGTTTGTGATCTTGGGCACGGTGTTGCAGGTGGTTCTGCTGGCAAGTTGGGCTCTTGTGCTGTGGGTTTGTTGAATGGTGGTTCTGCTTGTAGTGTTGGTGTTAACGCTATTGGCATTGAGGGTGGCTCTGGTGGTGGGGGTCTTCCTGGTTCTATGATTGTGAATCTGCCCGTTAGCCCTTCTATAGTGCTTCCAGTTTGTGAGACTTTGGCTGGTGATTCTGTTTCTGTAGTGACTGGATTGTGTGACTCTGTGAGTCAGGTTGCTGTGTCTGTTGCTAGTGAGGCTCCTGCTGCCTTGGTCTTGAATCTTCTTTCTTGTGAATGAGATTGGTGATGTCATTAATGCTGGTAACTCTTTGGCGATTCTAAGACTGTGTCATGTGGTGGCTTAGTCTCGCCTTCTGGTTTTGTTCCCGGGCTTGCTTCACCGGCTGCGAAATTGAGTACTTTAGTTGGTGGTGCCAGTGCCTCTGGGGCTACTAAGGCAGATAGTGCATGTATGAATGTTCAATCTAATGCAGTAGCTTCGGGGGGCAATGCTTCTTAATTTTTTTTTGGATAAAGTAAGTATATTAACCAAAAATGCACAAAGCAAAGGGGTATACCCCAGACAACTAGAGAGGACAGACCCTCCTAGCAGAAGAGCCAAAAGGCTACAAATAATACAAGACCATCAGAAGATGTCATCGGGCATGTGCCATGAAAGGTGAAGCCATTTATTATCATAAGATGGTTTCACCCTCCGCAATAAACTAGCACGAGTCCGAACAAAAAACCCAATGTCACTGAGTAGAACACTGACAGGGCGAGGAGGTACATCATGAGTGCGGGCATTCCTCTCCCTCCAGATGTAGTAAACTAATGCATCAAACAAAAGCTGAATAAGAAGATAACATAATGAGTCATCGATGAAGTGATACATCCACTAAACAATTTGCAACCAAACCCGAGAACTCCAATCTAACCCACACATGGCCAACACAGTCGTCCAAACCTACGAATAGAATGAGCATTAGAAGAAAAGGTGATCAACATCCTCTCCTGAACAACCATAGAGGACACATCTCGAGCAAGTAGAGATACTAAAACTCATCACTCGATCCAAAGTGCAAAGGCCACCATAAATAGTCAACCAAAGCAAAAGGAATGGCACGGAATAGCCATACGAAACCAAACAACCCGATACCAATGCATCAAAGTGCCCATCGTCCTCATAGCATTCCAAGCACTGCTCACTGAAAACATCCTCTACCGTCATCCTCCCAAACAAACTCATTCTCCCTCATACTAGAAGGATCCGACGGAAGGGACCATGCCAACTCAACAAGGGCAGCAAACCTAGCCGAAGGCCAACGCCAAGAAGAGTAGGAGATAATAGTAGCTATTGTAGCCATCCTATCCAAGCTAGAGTCATAAATGACTCTCTCACCCAAGGTATCCACAATCGGACCTAGCAGATGCCAGTTATCAAACCACAGCAAAAGCCTTCTCACCATTCCCAATCATAAAACTCATCTTTCGACAAGCCCATGATCGAAGCTCTAAAATCTTCAGCCAGCTCCATGAAAAATCTCTAGGACACGACACCTCCCAAAAGCTACGCCCATGAAGCAGGTAAGACTGAACCCAATTCGACCAATAGGAGACCTGACTAGAGCAAAGAAACCATAAATGCTAACAATTACCGCTCTATTCCAATTTTTTTTTTTGGATAACGTAAGTATATTAACCAAAATAAAACTATACAAGAGCAAATGGGCATACCCCAGACAACTAGAGAGGACATGCCCTTTTAGAAGAAAAGCCGAAAGGCTACAAGCAAAAAAAGATCAAAAGAAGATGTCATCGGGCAGGTGCCAGAAGAGGTGAAGCCATTTATTGTCATAAGATGGTTTCACCTTCCGCAATAAGTTAGCACGAGTCCGAACATCAAAAAAAATATCACTAAGAAGAATAAAAACAGGGCGAGGAGGCCCATCATCCTCTCCCTCCAGATATGGTAAACTTCCCAAACTCTTAATCCCCAAACCCCCATCTTCCAAAGGTAAACAAACTCTACACCAAGCCACTTTCGCCCCTGAGGAAATAAGCTCACTACCATTCCAAAGGAAAGATCTGAGAGTCGTCTCCACCTTTTTAATAACAGCCTTAGGAAGAATGAACAAGGATGACCAATTAATTTCTTGTTATTTATGCTAGCTTGAAGATTACACATTGTTGTGAGCTTTTTGGTAAGTCATATTCACATTATATTAAGTGTAAATGCGAGTGGAGTGGAGTGCTACATATTTAAGTGTAAACACGTGAGCGTGTGAGATTATGAGGTTAAATCATTTGTTTTACATATTTGACTAATCTGTTTGTTTTGAGATGGAAAAAGAATTTGAGACCATAGATAGAAGCTTTCAAAATATTTTTGTCTTCGTCTTTCGCACGGGATGCTGCATCAACACTAGAGCGTGTAGTATGATCATCAGCAGAAAAGATCCTACCAATTTAGCTAGTACTACAATAGTTGAAAAGTTGGGGTTACCATTGATACCTATAATAAAAACCTTACATGTGGATGAGTGAATTTGGCGAGGTTAAGGTTAGTCATAGAGTTGTGGTAAGTTTTGCTATTGGGAAAAAATATACTGATGAGGTGGTTTGTGACGTAATTTCTTTTTTGGATAAAGTAAGTATATTAACCAAAATGTACACAAGCAAAGGGGCATATCCCAGACAACTAGAGAGGACATGCCCTCCTAGCAGTGCCAAAAGGCTACAAACAATAGAAGACCATCAAAAGATGTCATCGGGCAGGTGCCAGGAGAGATGGAGCCATTTATTATCATAATAGAAAATACAATGTCACAGAGTAGAACACTAACAGAGCGAGGAGGCACATCATGAGTGTGGGCATTCCTCTCCCTCCAGATGTAGTAAACTGACGCAACAAACGATAGCCGAACAAGAAGATGACATAATGAGCCATCAGTGAACTGATACATCCACTCGACAGTATGCAACCAAGCTCGAGAACTCCAATCTAACCCACACATAGCCAACACAATCGTCCAAACCCGCAAAGAGAATGAGCATTGGAAGAAGAGGTGATCAACATCCTCCCCCGAATAACCACAAAGGATGCAACGCGAGCGACCAGAGATACCGAAACTCATTAGTCGATCCTGAGTACAAAGGCCACCCTAAATAGTTAACCAAAGCAGAAAAAATAGAGCGGAATAGCCTTATGGAACCAAACAACACGATACCAATGCATCACAGTGCCCCTCGTCCTCATAGTATTCCAAGCGCTGCTTACTAAAAACATCCATCTACCGTCATCCTCCCAAACCAACTCATCCTCCCTCATACTAGAAGGATCCGACGGAAGGGACCGGGCCAACTCAACAAGGGCATTAGACCTAGTTGGGGCCAACACCAAGTAGAGTAGGAGATAATAGTCGCTACTGTAGCCATCATATCCAAGCCAGAGTCATAAATGACTCTCTCACCCAAAGTATCCATAATCGGACCCAGCGGATGCCAGTTATCAAACCACAACAATGTCTTCTCACCATTCCCAATCCTAAACCTCATCATTCGATGAGCCCATGAACGAAGCTTCAAAATCTTCCGCCAGCTCCACGAACAATCACTAGGGCACGACACCTCCCAAAAGCTACGCCCATGAAGCAGGTAAGACTGAACCCAGTTCGACCAAGAAGAGACTGACCAGAGTAAAGAAACTATAAATTCTTAATAATTGTCGCTTTATTCCAAGTTTCCAAACTCTTAATCCCCAAACCACCCCCTCTTCTAGAGGTAAACAAACTCTACACCAAGCCACCTTCATCCTTGACGAAATAAGCTCACTACCCTTCCAAAGGAAAGATCTGAGAGTCGTCTCCATCTTCCAAATAACAGATTTGGGGAGAATGAACAAGGATGACCAATAAACTTGAATGGAGAACAAAACCGATTTGATGAGCTGAAGCTGCCCCGCATAAGAAAGAAATCTACTACTCGAACACTTATCACGCCCGAAAATACACTCAACAAGAGAAGCAGAGACTGAGGCCTGCTTAGTAGAAATCAAGGGAACTCCCAAATACCGCACTAGAAGTACACCCTATTGGAAACCCAAAACATGAAGCAGCTGATCCTTGAGAGTATGGGAAATATCAGAGGAGAAAATATTACTCTTAGCTGGATTCGGGACCAAGCTTGATAAACCCATAAACTGCCGAAGACAATCCTTGATCAAAGAGACCGAGGAGGCATCCACCTTACAAAAAATCATTAAGTCATTTGCAAAATAGAGATGTGTGAGACGGTTCTTTGAACATCGCCAATGAAACTTAAAACCCCGATCATGAGCCATATTCTAAAGTAAGCCCGTAAGAACTTCCATAGCCGAAATAAAAAGACAATGAGACATAGGATCACCTTATCACAGACCACGGCCCCCAGAGAAAAAACCATTTAGCTCCCCATTAATAGACACAGAGAACATAGTAGAAGTCGTACACTCCCGAATCCAGCCTACCATCCTCTCAGGAAATCTAATAGTCTGCAACACCTCAACCATAAAATCCCAACGAACAGTATCATAAGCTTTCATCAAATCAATCTTAAGAGCACATCTCGGGGTCCCTCCACTCCGATGATAATTCCTCACCAGTTCCTGGCACAATAAAATATTATCGCTAATACGCTGCCCCGCAACAAAAGCAAATTGATTAGTACTGACCACTGAAGGAAGAACAATCTTAATCCGATTTGCAATAAGCTTGGCAATACATTTGTAAATAGTGTTACAATAAGAAATAGGTCGAAAGTCCTTAACTGGGAAGGGTTGGGGATCATCGGGATAAGAGCAATAGACGTCGCATTAACCTGCTTCAAGAGTCACCCGAACAAAAGAAAGAATAAATAGCACAAAGTACATCATCCCCAACAATACTCCAAGCCTTCTTAAAGAAACCTAAATTAAACCTGTCTGGACCAGGAGCCTTATTATCCTTCAGAGAAAACAAGACAGTCTTAATCTCCTCATAAGAGACCTCGCGGGCAAGAGTTACAAGTGGCCCACGAAATTTAGGAGCTTTTGGTGTGAAATGGACACCTTGAGACATTTGGGGAAGGTTTTCCACCTTTGTTGAATTTTTGTGAATTTATTGTTTTTCTTTTATTGACTTTTTTGGCAAATATTTTGATTAAGTCTTTATTACTTTAGACTTTTATGGTAAGTTGTCTAGGTTGTTAAAAGACTATTAAGGGCATAGTCTTTAATTAGCCATTAGTTATACTTTCAGGGTGTTTTGGGTCATTTTATGTCCATTAGGGTTTCTTTCTTTGTAATATATATTGTTACTTATATTCATTAATGAAAAACAATCACCTATTTTTGAATTTAGCTTCATCATAAAAGCTTGGCTTTGTCCAAAATTGCTTAACGGAGAGTTTCCCCTTATTTCATGCAATCGACTTATCTAAGGTGTGGCAACCTTAGTGGCGTCTCCGTGCTAGCAGAACACTACAATGAATCATCTTAAGGGTACTCTTAGACAAGTTCTTTGCGGGTCTCCTTTGTGGCCTTGGAAGGATTTTGTTCCTCCAAAATCAAATGTGCGGTACAAAGAGTTCTATCCATTATGAGGGGTTTGCTTGGCCTTAAATATCCAAGTGAGTTCCGCGTCAACCGTGAATTTGATTTTGAAGGAACAAGACCCTTCCAAGGCCATAAAGAAGACCCACAAAAAAATTGTCTTTGAGAACCCTTAAGATGATTCCTTGTAGTATTCTGCTAGCAAGGAGACGCCACCTAGAGTTTTTTTGGATAAAGTAAGTATATTAACCAAAAATGCACAAAAGCAAAGAGGCGTACCCCAGACAACTAGAGAGGACGGGCCCTCCTAGCAGAAGAGCCAAAAGACTACAAACAATACAAGGCCATTAGAAGATGTCATCGGGCATGTGCTAGGAGAGGTGAAGCCATTTATTATCATAAGATGGTTTCACCCTCCGCACTAAACTAGCACGAGACCGAACATAAAACATAATGTCACTAATTAGAACTCTAACAGGGTGAGGAGGCACATCCTGAATGTGGGCATTCCTCTCCCTCCAGATGTAGTAAACAAATGCAGTAAACGAAAGCTGAATAAGAAGATGACATAATGAGTCGTCGGTGAACTGATGCATCCACTCAACAGTCTACAACCAACCTCGAGAACTCCACTATAACCCACACATGGCCAATATAGTCATCCAAACCCGTGAAGAGAAATATTATTGGAAGAAAATGTGATCAACATCCTCACCTGAACAACCGCATAAGACGCATCGCGAGCATGCAGAGATACCGAACTCATCAGACGATCCTGACTACAAAGGCCACCCTGAATAGTCAACCAAAGCAGAAAAGAATGGAGCGGAATAGCCTTACGGAACCAAACAATCTGATACCAATGCATTAAAGTGCCCCTCGTTCTCATAGTATTCCAAGCACTGTTCACCGAGAACATCCCTCTACTGTCATCCTCCCAAACCAACTCATCCTCCCTCATACTAGAGGGATCCGATTGAAGGGACCGAGCTAATTCAACAAGGGCAGCAGACCGAGCTGGGGGCCAATGCCAAGAGGAGTATGGGATAATAGTAGCTACTGTAGCCATCATATCCAAGCCAAAGTCATAAATAACTCTCTCACCCAAAGTATCCACAATCGGACCCAGTGGATGTCAGTTATCAAACCACAACAACGTCTTCTCACCATTCCCAAAAGGAAATTTGAGAAACAGACGCCACCAAGGTTGCCACGCCTTAGATAAGTTAAAGTTGAAACAAAGGGGAATCTCTCCTCTGTGGTTGTTCAGGGGAGGACGTTGATCACCTTTTCTTCCAATGCTCATTCTCTTCGGGATTTCGATGATAGTGTTGGCCATGTGTGGGATAGAGTGGAATTCTCAGGTTTTGATGCAGACTGTTGAGTGGATGTATCAGTACATCAACGACTTCTTATGTCATCTCCTTATTCGGCTTTCGTTTGCAGCGTCAGTTAACTACATCTGGAGGGAAAGAAATGCATGCACTAATCATATGTCTCCTCGCCCTGTCAGTGTTCTTATTAGTGACGTTTGTTTTCTGTTCGGACTCGTACTAGTTTATTGCGGAGGGTGGAACCATCTTATGATAATAAATGGCTTCATCTCTCTTGGAACTTGCCCGATGATATCTTTTGATGGTTTTGTATTGTTTGTAGCCTTTTGGCTCTTCTGCTATGATGGCCTGTCCTCTCTAGTTCTCTGGGGTATGCACATTTTCTTTTGTATATTTTTGGTTAATATACTTATTTTATCCCCAAAAAAAAGATATTTATGTAAGTGGCAAAGAGATCAAAAATAAAAAGTCAACAAAATTGGCATCATATCTAAAAACATGCCTAATAGGTTCTTTTAACTAACTAACTTAGTTCTAATCTAATTTGACCCTAATGATCTATCTAACTAAGTTACAAATAGCCTAACTAGAGTCAACATGTCAAGTAAAAGGTCAAAATACAAGCTCATTTGGCCGAATTACATATAAGGCTTACAATGGCCAAATTCTTAAAAAAAGGTTATATCTTCAAAATCGGCTATTACGTATCTTTTGGAATGACTTGGGCCACATGAAATAGCTTTGGACCCACTCCATTGAAGCCCTCATATGATGCCAATATGCCTTGGGGTTCTCTGTCACACTCGGCCATGGCATTCTGTGCTAGTCCTGCCATTGCGTCTCTGATCTTCTTAGCTTTCTAGCGTGTGATTGGCCATGTTGGCACTTGTAAAGGCTCTACTATATTACTGGCCGTGATATCTAATGTTCCTTGAGTGGCTGGATTCGTGTCATTAACTTCCCTTTTATGTTTCCTTCTAATATAGATTGTAGAGAAAATAATATTCCTTGTGTAAATTCTTCTAATTTGGAAAGTGGTAATAGGGATAATAATGGATCATCTCTTTATGATAATGAGCATGATTCTAGTAATTATGGTGGTTTTAATGAGCAATTTCAGAATGGAACG
>SKCR01026797.1:0-64522 GCA_019454045.1 Zanthoxylum bungeanum | reverse complement strand
AATAAATAAAAATGATACAAACTATTAAATATATATATATGTTTATATGTTTTTTTTTTTTTTTTTAAATTTTGGCCCGGACCAAAATAGGCAAAGCCCGGCCGCGTGCCGGGCTTTCATTTTAAGGCCGGCCCGGGCTAAACTGCCACCCTTACACATAGGCCGAAAGGAAGAGAGCCAGTTAGGCCGAAAGAAAGAGGCTAGGGCAAGGTGAGGAGATGAAGGCCGAGAAGAAGAGAAGGTGAAATCAGGGAAGAAAAGGTTAAGCCGAAAGCAGGGCTGAAGCCGAGAAAGAATAAGGAGGCAGAAAGGGGGAGCCTGCCGAGAGAGCAAAGAAATAAGTGAAGAAGCGTAAGCAGAAAGAAAAAGAAGATGAGAAAACGAAGGAAAATGAAGAAAAAAGACAGAAGTAGGTCAATAGAGATAGGGAGAAAGAAATAGAGAGAGATCGAGATGAAGAGAGAGAAGGGAGAGATAGAGACCGAGAAAGCTGGGAAAAAAATGAGAATAGAGGAAAACCGAGAAGAGAGATTAGGCCGAGAAAACAGAAAGAATAAGAAGATTAGAAGCAAAAGTCGAAAGAGAAAGAGGGAGAGAAAGAATGCAAATGTGTAAGTAAACTATTGCTTTGATTTCATGAGTGATGGATTTTATAATTTGGGTCTTTGATAAATTTCGAAATTTGATTTGATAATGAGTTAATGGTATGTTAAATATGACCTAGACTTGGTACCTTGAATAAAATTTGAAGAAATTTTTAGGGTTGAGGAAATTACAAGATTTGGGGAAAAATCGGTATCAACCCTAGAAAATTTGGGGATGTTGGAATTAAGATAATAGCTAATAGATAGTTAGTTATTTGGAAATTTATAAATAGGTAATGTTGTGCTTATGTGACTGTGAAAGTAAAATCTGAAAATTAAAGTTGCGGTAGTAATGAAAACATGGTGGCAGTGAACTCCTTGAGTCTTTGTGTTATGTGGTTTGGATAGAATAATTGAATAAATAAAATGTTTGGAATAATGCGTGGATAAGTTAAACATAGTTTTAGATATGATTTGTAATGAAAGTTAGGGTCTGTTTGGTTCAACGAAGGGGAGGGGGGGAGGGGAGGGGGGGGTTCTTTTCTTTGGAGGGGGGGGGGGAGGTTTCTTTTGAGGGATTTAATTAAATATATGTTTGGTTCAAAGGAGGGGAGGGGAGGGTGGGGGAGAGTTGTTTTAATTAAATATATGTTTGATTGTGAAGAGATTTTAAAACTAATTTACTATTTTATCCTTATAGCATGTTATAATAAAAGTAAAACAATATAAGTAGGGCTAATTTAGTAATTACATTTAAAATTTTAATTCATCACTTTCTCTCCCCTCCAAACCCCCCCACTTTTGGAGGGGAGCTAAATTGACTTAGGAGGGATTTTGCTCCCCTCCCCTCCCCTCCCCTCCCCTCCAAAAAATTGAACCAAACAAACAAAATTTAAAATAATCCCTCTCCCTCCCCTCCCCTCCCCTCCCCTCCAAACCCCCCAACCAAACACAGCCTTAGTAAAATAAAGAAGAATGAGGAATCGGCAGTAGCCTTAAAATTTTAGGGATTGGTAATTTAGTAAGGTATATATATATAATGAGGAATCGGCAGAAGAATGAGGAATCAGCAGTAGCCTTAAAAGTAAGTAAAATAAAGAAGAATGAGGAATCGGCAGTAGCCTTAAAATTAATTTACGCACCTTTTCGCCTTTGCTACTGGACTATGAGTATAACATTGTAATGTGTGGTATGCTGGCTTAGGTTGAGATGTGTGTTTGGGGTTTGCATGATTGGGGATATAGAAACTTGATAAGTATATATGAACGTATGGAAAGATTAATGGTAAACAAGATAAGAAGCATGAAAGACCAGATTAAAAGAATCTATAGTAGGGTTGCATATTTGATTAAAATGGTTAAGAGCAGACACTAGCCTAAGTTAATGAAGAATGTAAATAAGCAAGTATGACATATATAAAGTATGTTTAGGATAGTGTAAGCATATAAGAGAATAAGTTAACTCAAGATAAAAGTATAAAAAGAATAGAATACACACATCATTAGTTTATATAAATGCATGAACATATGCATTTAGTCACATGACAACTTAAGGGTAAGTATATAAGAAAGCATGACAAGGGTATGTTGGACAATTATGACCCATAGCGTCACTATTTGTACAGATCATGGTGTTGTTGTACAAATTAACTATGTGACAAATGAGATTGCACTCTTATCATTTGTGATTAGATCACCTAGATATATAAATGATAGGATGTCCCTATGATTTGTTCCTGGACGGAGAATGATATGAGACAGTATCAATCCACGAAGGATAAATCATTAAATATCCATAGTCAGAGTATTATCGAGATTAGACATCGATAAATACGTAAAAGACTAGTATTACACTTGTGCGCGTTGTGAGGGCACAACGACATAGTTCTCATATATTTGGGTATAGGATACTCATGCAAATGTAATAGGAGGTTGTGTTTTAACCGATGGTACGGGAAACAGCTTCGCTCTGGATAGACCCCATCGGAATTCCATTGGTAGTATGATTATGTGTCTATGGAAGTCCGAAATCAGGGTAGGTGTATTTGGTCTTAACATGAGACTTTGCACCGCTAATACTTGCGACAATCAATATACTTTGGTTGCGGTCGTCCAGGCTTTAACAGGTTCTGTGTACGCCAATGCTGGGTATATTGAGAATCGTAGTGTGTTGGGTGTGATGTCAACGGAAGTGTCAATCCAGTCATATGGAGATGATGGTCACGTAGGATACGGTACTAGTACTCTTAAGTACTGGCAGTCATCGGGATAAAATGATAAGGTCATGTTTATCCGATTATAGAGACTATTTACCAGACATCCGACATGTGCTTCGTACGGGCAGACACAATTCCAGCCCCAGGCCTAGCACGTGATCATCCGATACTGGACAGAATACGCAATACTACGTATACTACGCCTGATATAGATCCTTTATTCCTGTAAGGATATTTCTGGAGAATTGGGTAGGCATGGCGCTTTGCTAGAAGCCAACCTCATCTTGTAATCGGTATAAACGTAGTACGAGGTACTTACGTGTTCGGATAGTCCGACGACCGAATTTACTGCCAACAATCCGGAGATCTCATGGGTCGCTTCCCAAAGATTCACCGATGATGTATGCAGTTTTTAAAAAACGGTTGAGGCGGCCGCCTCGCGACGAAGGCGCATCGAGGCGGCCGCCTTATGAGGTTTTTTTGAAGCGCCCGCCTCTCTACTGGTGAGGCGGCCGCCTTACCAGCAGAGGTTTTTTTTTTTTTTTTAAAATTTCTAAAATGAAACGACGACGTTTTGGGCTTCCAAAACGTCGTCGTTTCTTTTGACAAAATAAAAAAAAATAAAAAACCAAATCAAGATTAGGGTTTCAAATAATCGTCTCCCCTGGCGACACAGTGCTCGGTAAGAATCGAGATTTCATTTATGATGATTCAGTCTCCATAATTTATTCATTTCTAAAAGGTGTTTATCTAAATTCTGTTGTGTTCCCATAAACATTAAATTATATCATATATTGTCATTTATGTAAAACAAAGGCTGCCAACTCAATGCATCACCAAATCTGGTTAAATCATGTTATATAGCCAAGAAAAAAGTGAAACAAATACAATTAGAAAAATAGAAAAAAACAAAGAGCAGTGATATGGAGACAGTCTCCATAATTTGATATTAATTTCCAGAAAGTTTGTTTTGATTTATTTCAGTCTGAGATTATCAATTTGTTTGGCTCGAAAATGTTGACTTGTTTGGCTGAAAATATGTCATTTATCTTATGTCATTCCCTGTGAATGCATTTTGTTTCTTATGTCATGTGAATGCAATTTATGTATTTTGGATTACTTATCAATAGTTTTTTTGAACATACTATGAATAATGAAGAAATGAATGTATTTTGGATTATTTTTTTCCGATTTTCGGATCGAGGCGCCCGCCTCAACGCCTCGAGGAGGTCCGCCTCGCGCCTCAATGGCCGGCCGCCTCGAGGCGCCGCCCCGTATTTTTAAACATTGGATGTATGACTCACACTCTAAATGAATCTGGGATTAATTAGATGAGAGAGAAAATTAATCTGGGATTAATTGCGGAGATATTTTATCTGGGATAAAATATCAATTAAAAGAGATAACAATAATTTTGGAATTAATCGATTAATTAATATATTTGATATATTAATGAAATTGGATTTCGACGCGGAATTGAAATTAGATTTTAATTCAGGCGAACGAATTAATTTAGAATTAATTCGTTAGCGACGTGAATAGTAATTATGCTAGGCATGATTATTTAATTAAATTAGATTTAATTACGTCGCAACGGAAAATTCGTTAATTTGGAATTAACGAACCCGAGCCCGAGATTATTTGCGAGCGCATTCGCATTTCGAATTCGAGTGCGGCACGTAAGTCAAATCAAGCGTCAAATTGCTAGTCGCATCTAGCGTCACATCATTCGTCAATCAAGTGATGGATGTCTTTCACTTTAAGTGATTGACGCAAGTCACTATTCACTGATTGATGGGAAGTGATGTGGGTAGTTGATGGAAGAGTGTTTAACACTCAATTGTGATGTTTGAAAGACATATACAAACATTTTAATATTTGGTATTTGATTTTCAAATTTTTTGGTATATGTTTTTAGAAAACAAATACAAAATCACTTTACACATTTTCATCTCTCCTTCTCTCTTTCTCTCTACATCTCACGCCCAAACATTGGGCTGTTTCTTCTGGTTTTGTCGAGAAGAAGGGAAGCATGAGTGGTGATTTTTGTGGCAAAATCACAAGAGCTAACATTCCGAGAGACATGCGAATGTGATAGGGAAGTCCACCCTTGAGCCAAGAATCGTTCGACGAAGCTTGGAGCTTGACGAAGGACCAAAACCGAGCCAAACTAGTGAATTGTCACAACTCACTACCAAATGCAACCAGTGGGCAGATTTTGAGTTTCGTTGCTTGCCGCGTCGCTCAACCGATCGATGTAAGTATTTCCGCAACTTCGTTGATTTGTATTCGCACATATTTCATGCTTGTTTATGATCTTGGGACCTTAATAGAAACCAACAATGACATCTAGAGCAAGGTTAAAGCATGAAATTAACTTAGGGTTAAAATATGGGTAAAAATATGTTTGAGCATGATTTATGAAATTGGATGAATGAATATGTTTAAATGTGTTTTAATTGAGGATTGATTGGATAAATTTGTTGAAATTGTGTTTGGAATAAATTTCCCCAATTTTCTTGGTGTTGGCCGAGAGTTATAGCCCTAAGTTTCTTGGTGAATTTTTGTTTCGTTGATCATTGGATGACTTGAAACGATTGAGGATGTTGATTTAATGTCGATTGTCAATTTAATTGGATTGAAACCGAATCGGACACAAAATCCCCTCCATTGCCGAGAGCTAATAGCATGTAATTGGGTTTGATTTTTGATGAAATGTTGGACATGTTTTGTTGTAATTGAGCATGATTAATTGTATAAATTAATGTTTTGGAAATATTGAATTGAGTGATTAATTGTGTTACACTTTAGTGTAATTAAATTGGGAAATTGGATTTTTATAATTTAATTGAATTGGGCCTATTTTGTGAAATTGGGCTTGATTGTTGTATTGGGCTTGGTTGTACCAAGTTGGGTTTAGGCCAAATGGTTGGATCCAATTGGGCCCAAAACCGCATCCATAAAGCCCAAATGCGACTTATGGACCTTTATAGTTTAATTGGGCCTAATGGGCCTAAATTGATTTCTGGGCTTATAGGGTAACTCCCGGATTGGATTTTGGTTATTCGGGTTGACCCGAGTTGACCAAAAGTCCACGCCTTAAGAAATTAATTAAAACCCATTAGACTTTAATTAAATTGACGTTGGACGCTAATCGGGCTTTGAGACCCGTAGCGATTAAATTTGGAATTTAAGTTGTAAAGGTTCGTAAATAAAGTGTAATATTTAATTTGGAATTAAATAGTGAATTAGAATTAATGCATATTAAATTGGATTTAATGATGTAGTTTAATTTAATTCGAGAATTCGTACTTTGAGTACTTATTCGCAAAATGAGTTTGACTCGAGCAAAATCAAATCGTTGTTTGAACATTGGATGATCACTAATTATCAGATTAATTAATTTGATTAGATTGATTGATAACATGCTTGTGTGAATACATGGTTGCGATGCATGAATAATGTATATCAGATGGATATTAGATGGGTGGGACAATTTTAGAAATTGTTGTAATAAATTTGATTTATTAAATTGGACCTGCGTGTCCAGCCTTATCACCTCCTTATTCTTTGTATTCTCTTCTCACCTATTCCCCTCAATGTAAATGAGGTTTCTTTAGAAGTAGTGTAACGGTAGAAGTAATACATGTGCTAGCGGGAGAGAGAAAGTGAGAGATTTGATCTAGGATCAATGTGTAAAGTATTCATCCGCATATCATTATTATTTTATTATACGCGCTATATTATGTGTTTAGAATGCATGTTTAAGGGTGTATGACGATGAGACCTTAACAAAGAATAAATTTGGTTGCCAATTTGCACTCGAAAAACCCTCGCAAAATATTAAGCGTTTTTCCTTCCATTGAGTGATTCTCACTCAAGATCTGAGACTGGCATTGGCTTGTTGGCCAAAGTCAAGACTTTGTCCGTCAAGGATGTGTTTGAATCACGAGAGCTTTGTTCCATATCAGTGTCTTGTCAAGTTGTGGTTTGTTGGCCAAAGTCAAGACCACTTCCTGTCCATCGACATTAATTACGAAGCTTTCCATGGTCAATGGGTCGCGCTTAACTGGGATCACTAAGTTTGTTGTGCCAAAGCCAAAGCTTAGTTGATTCAGAGGAAAAAGGTTAGGTAATACATTGGATGTATTGGCATATATAAGATATATATTTCGGACTTGGATGTCCCCCTACCGGATCTAGGAATTGGATTGGATCCAATCGATCTTAGAGATCTACCTAGTTAATTATCATACAATTTGTTGGCCAAAGTCAAGATTGTGTGATATTTAACGGGATCCTAGCCCACTAGGAAACACGATTTCCCGAGTATTCGACAGAGGGTTAGAGGCTCGCCGAAAAATAGTGGGAGGCAAGAATTGAATTTGCAATATTCGTTTAATTACTTGCCATACGCGCTCAAACATATATCATTCGTCAAATAAATTAAATGTTAGTTGGACTAATATTTAAACGTTGTTTTGATTAATAGTTGGACTATATTCAAACAATTCATTTATAGTTGATTTTATAATTGGATTATAGTAATCAATATAATTGATTTTAATCTATTAAATTATAGTTGATTAAATAGTTGGACTATTGTAAGCATTATAATAAATAGTACCTAAATCGTTGATTAAATAGTTGGACTATTAGAATCAAGATAGAAATGAAAGATTGACAATTAAAACATAATCCTAGGGAAATGTATTTAAATGGTTTAATTTTCAAATTGGGAATAAAATTTCAGGATGGTCCTGGAAAATAATAAGTTACTTTATTTGATAAAATAACATATTATGCCTAAGCCTGGAGTTAAGTAAATAGTATAGCATAATCTTTGGAAGATTTATGTAATGATAACTTTAATGCTTAATCCATTAAGTTTGTCGCAGTAGACTCCTTAATTTCTGAATCAGAACTAAGGATTAGATCCTTAAAGTATGATAAGGAAATTGAAGGATCTTCATAAATCTATTTTTAGGTTTTAGTACTAAATTGTAATAAATAACTCTTGGAGAGTTAATGACTATTCTCAAGGAGACAAAATCAAAATTTACAATAAGGCAAGTAGTGCAAGACGCACCTTACTTCGATATTATAGAAGGCCAAGGCTTGGCCAAAGGCTTCTGGAGTGTTGAAACTGGCAAAGGCAAAATCATTATAATCTTCTGGAAGATAAATGACATATCCCAAAATGTCTGCTCTAAATTGTGGCAAACGGGATCGCGGAAGCGTGACTGCCGTTTGGACAAAGCGGACATGAAGGAATTGAAAACGAGCAAGGCTCTGACTTCAAATATGTTTGTCATCAATATATTCACTACTAGTATTAAAATTAGATTTTAAATACTTAGTGTGGTACATAAATATATGTATTGATGTTCAGAATCTTCTATGAGTAGGATACTGACCTCAATTGAGATTTATCTGCGAATTGTAAACGGGACGAAAGTCTCTGTTTTAACCGTAGATACCTAAGTTTAGGAACTACCCTCGGGTGTGTACCTAAATTTGGAAACTGTTATAATGTAACTAGTTTGACTAGATACATTATCTCTATATCAGTGTTTGACCCGTTACGGGTGAACCTTTATATTCTAGAACACTAAAGTGTTTCATTATATAAAGATGATATTGAGATAAACATATTAGATGTGAATAACAGCATTTATATTTTGAATATAAATAAATCTTAAACATATAACGTGACAAACAAATAGCTCAAATTGATTTGATCAGATGAAACTTTTGTGGCATTGTTGTCTGGGACACAATCAAACAAGAATCGTATATCCGCACTTTTGAAGAGTGGGTACCAGGACTAATTTGATTCCATTCAAATAAAGTCTACGAATCTAGTTTATTAGGCAAAGTGCCTATAACACTATTTACTTGGTAAAAGTGTAAATGCCACCGATCTGTTAGCCCTAGTTCATAGTGAAGCAAGTGGGCCCATATCTTGCTAGGCTAGATGTGGATATGAATATTCTGTTACCTTTACGGATGTGGCATCGCGTTATGGTTATGTGTTTCTTCGAAACACAAATCAGAAACTTTTAAAGTTTTCAACACGAAATAGACAAACAGATCGGCTAAAGTATTAGACCGTTACGGTAAGACCGTAATGGAAAATACTTAAGCAATAAGTTTCTAATATACTTGAAAGAGTAAAGTATTCTTTCAAATGGGGACTCCTCTCGGAACACGTCAGTTTGACGGTGTGTCCGAACAGAGTAACCGAATTTTGTTGGACATGATAAGGATAATCATGAGTCGCTTTGAGCTACCATTTCCTTCAACGGATAAGCTTTAAACAGTGCAAGAAATTATTTAGAATAAGGTTCCATGAAAGTCTGTTTGACAGATTTCATATTAGATATGAACAGGAAAGAAACCGGGGATCTCATTCCTGAAAATTTGGGTATGCTAGGCATACGTTTGGATGATGCCAAACTAAAGCCCAAATTGGATTAGTGCCAATTGTAGGTTATCATAGGGATACCATAAGTATAGTACTTATACAACTCACAAGAGAAAAATTAGATTGTTGCTCGCCATGCGATTTTCCTAAGAGGAATACCGATATGCAGTGGTAAGTGGGAGGATAGTAAAACTCGATGAAAATCGGAGTAATACTATTCCAGACATCGATTCCTAATGGAACACAAAATAGTTCATCAATGATGAAACTATCACCAGTAATCTTCGAATACACAAGAACCTCGTAGGTCGGACAGAGTCAGAAAACAACTTGGGGTATGGGTTTCTGATCTCACCTCATAAAGATGTCTATCTTATTGAGGAATACCAACTGACTACGTATGAGGAAGTGATACAAGGTATCGACTCCCTATTATGACAAAGTGTCATGAATCCGAAATGGATTCCATTTATATCAACTATGTTTGGATACTAGTTGATATACCGCAAGGCATTGTGCATGTTGGTACTTTATAAGTCTTCAAGGAAGACATACATGGATGGCAACATACCAACGTATAAAGATAGGCTTTTAGCGGAAATGTATCGTTATCAACATTGTGTTGATTACGATTCAACCTTTTACCTGTTGCCATGGTAAATCCATTTGGATAATGCTTGCTAAAGCTGCGTATTTCATTTATGAAATATGTCAACTGAACGGAAAAATCGCTTTCCTGAAAAGGAAACCTTTTGGAGGATGTTTACAACATCTTGACGGTTTTGTCGTACAATAACTAGCAAACAAGGTTTGCGGGTTATTCAATCCATGTTTGGATTGAAGCAAGCATAGGTTCTTAGAATTACCGTTTTGATGTAATCATAATAATTTATGATTTAATTCAAAACAAAAAGATTCTTGTGTATAATAATTAGATATAGTTCTGTTAGCAGCTGAGCTAGGCGTCAGCACAGGCTAAAGAATTAATGGTCTCATCAATGATCCAGATAAATACTTCGATATTCATCTGATTCGTACGGATCATACATCGTGGCGATGTGATGATCGTATAAATCGCATCAGACGATAATCATGCAAATCCGCTGACGAAAGCAGTTCTCAGTAGTTTGAGCCAACCGTACATAGTTCGGGTGTAAGACACTCGACTGACTGGCTATAGGCCAACTGGGAGATTGTTGGACAATTATGACTCATAGCGTCACTATTTGTACAGATCATGGTGTTGTTGTACAAACTAACTATGTGACAAAGGAGATTGCACTCTTATCATTTGTGATTAGATCACTTAGATATATAAATGATATGAGGTCCCTATGATTTGTTCCTGGACGGAGAATGATATGAGACAGTATCAGTCCATGAAGGATAAATCATTAAATATCCCTAGTCAGAGTATTATCGAGATTGGACATCGATAAATACGTAAAAGACTAGTATTACACTTGTGCGCGTTGTGAGGGCACAACGGCATAGTTCTAATATATTTGGGTATATGATACTCATGCAAGTTTAATAGGAGGTTGTGTTTTACCGATGGTACGGGAAACAGCTTCGCTCTGGATAGACCCCATCAGAATTCCATTGGTAGTATGGCTATGTGTCTATGGAAGTCCGAAATCAGGGTATGTGTATTGGTCTTAACATGAGACTTGCACCGCTAATACTTGCAACAATCAATATACTTTGGTTGCTGTAGTCCAGGGCTTTAACAGGTTCTGTGTACGCCAATGCTGGGTATATTGAGAATCCTAGTGTGTTGGGTGTGATGTCAAGACGGAAGTGTCACTCCAGTCATATGGTGATGATGGTCACGTAGGATATGGTACTAGTACTCTTAAGTACTGCAGTCATCGGGATAAAATGACAAGGTCATGTTTATCCGATTATAGAGACTAGTTACCAGACATCTGATATGTGCTTCGTACGGGGCAGACAAAATTCCAGCCCCAAGCCTAGCACGTGATCATCCGATACTGGACAGAAATATGCAATACTACGTATACTACTCCTGATATAGATCCTTTATTCTTATAAGGATATTTCTGGAGAATTGGGTAGGCATGACGCTTTGCTAGAAGCCAACCTTATCTTGTAAATCGGTATAAACGTAGTACGAGGTACTTACATGTTCGGATAGTCCGACGACCGAATTTACTGCCAACATATCCGGGGATCTCATGGGTCGCTTCCCAAAGATTCACCGATGACGTATGACTTGCACACTAAATTAATATAGGATTAATTAGATGAGAGAAAATTAATCTGGGATTAATTACGGAGATATTTTATCTGGGATAAAATATCAATTAAAGAGAGATAACAATTAATTTGGAATTAATCAATTAATTAATATATTTGATATATTAAATAAAATTGGATTTCGACGCGGAATTGAAATTAGATTTTAATTCAGGCGAACGAATTAATTTAGAATTAATTCGTTAGCGATGTGAATAGTAATTATGCTAGGCATGATTATTTAATTAAATTAGATTTAATTACGTCGCAACGGAAAATTCGTTAATTTGGAATTAACGAACCCGAGCCCGAGATTATTTACGAGCGCATTCGCATTTCGAATTCGAGTGCAGCACGTAAGTCAAATCAAGCGTCAATTGCTAGTCGCATCTAGCGTCACATCATTCGTCAATCAAGTGATGGATGTCTTTCACTTTGAGTGATTGTCGCAAGTCACTATTCACTGATTGATGGTAAGTGATGTGGGTAGTTGATGGAAGAGTGTTTAACACTCAATTGTGATGTTTGAAAGACATATACAAATATTTCAATATTTGGTATTTGATTTTCAAATTTTTTGGTGTATGTTTTTAGAAAACAAATACACAAATCACTTTACACATTTTCATCTCTCATTCTCTCTTTCTCTCTACATCTCACGCCCAAACAGTGGGCTGTTTCTTCTGGTTTTACCGAGAAGAAGGGAAGCATGAGTGGTGATTTTTGTGGCGAAATCACAAGAGCTAACACTCCGAGAGACATGCGAAGGTGATAGGGAAGTCCACCAATGAGCCGAAAATCGTTCGACGAAGCTTGGAGCTTGACGAAGGACCAAAATCGAGACAAACCAGTGAACTGTCATGGCTCACTGCCGAATGCAACCAGTGGGCAGATTTTGAGTTTCGTTGCTTGCCGCGTCGCTCAACCGATCGATGTAAGTATTCCGCAACTTCGTTGATTTGTATTCGCACATATTTCATGCTTGTTTATGATCTTGGGACCTTAATAGAAACCAACAGGCTAGTGTGAAGAAATATGCATAATTGTGCATTATGATTTTCATACATTGATTTGAAATTAAAAAGGGTTTTGAAGTTCAAAGCATTTTTAAAAGAAAAAGTTTCTGATGTTTTCTTTTGAAAGAAAAGTATTTAGGAAATATTTTCTTACAGTTTTGAGATACAAAATATGGTTTTATGTTTTTCGGGGCATGAGGTAAAACCTCACTCCAGTATGTAACTTGAGATTCAGTTGGAATTGACGGAGACATTATGGAATTGACGGATTCAGAAACATGTGCATATGTGGAGGACTGAGGGGACGCTCTCAGATCCTCGAGCAGAACTAGGGTTGACAGATCCCCGAAATCCTGGTTTGGTGGCTACACTGCCAGTTGAGCTGTTGTCCTGGGTGTAGAGCTCTACGTTGCCAGTTGAGCTGTTGTCCTGGACGTAGGGCACTCCTGGACGCATGGCACCACCAGTTTCAGAGATGCCCAGTTGAGTTATGGTCCTGGGCATAGAGTACACCCAGTTGAGTTATGGTCTTGGGTGCAGAGAGACGTCCAGTTGAGTTATGGTCCTGGACGTAGAGCAGTTTTCAGATTTCAGACTTTCAGTACACAGTTTTCAGATTTTCATTATAGAGTTTTCAGATCTTCAGTATGTAGTTTTCAAAAGTTAAATTTCAGTAATCAGTTTTCAGAAACATCTTTTAGAAATAGTTTACAGAAACCAGAGATTTTAAGCATGTTTTCAGAAAAAAAAAAAAAGAGATTTATAAGAGACTTTTAGATTTTCATAAAAGAGTTTTCAGAAAGCATTTTTCAGAAAAGGTTTTCAGAAAGTACTTTCTAAAAAGTATGGCATAATTAAAGTTCATTGCAGCTTATAGGTACTTTATGGTTAATGTACGAGATGCATATAGTTGACATTGGAGTATGATATCATGATTATATTTATGTGATTATGATTGATGCATGTGTGTATTATATGTTTACATAGAAGGAACAGTTTGTAAGATACTAGCGTGTGATTATATGGTTTCATATACATGTTTATATGGTTAATGTTAATTTTCTGGAAGTTTAATAGAAAGATTATTTTATAATCCGATTTGATGATATTTCAAAGAAATAAAAGAAAGATAAGTATGGTAAGTAACCAATCTAGATTAGCAAAAAGTAAGTAGGTAAGTAATAAGTTAACAGAATAGCGCAGCAGAAGCATAATGGAATTTATTTTGATGATTAGAGATACAGGAACTTAATAAGTATATTATGGATGTTGATTGTAAATAAGAAACAGAGCTTAAAATTCACGTATGAATAGTTAGAAAAACTAGTAACTAGTAATAAGTTTATAAATGGAAGGATAAGAATCAGAAAAATAAATCAGACTGATATATGTGCATGATCACAAAAAGTTCAGATTAATATAAAATGGAATTCATACCTTGCTTGTGTTTGATGCTCAAGGAATGAGCATAGTTACTTACTAAGTCTTATGACTCATACCACAACAGTGTTTGAGTTTTGCAGGTTGTGACCTGATTGGTCAACCACAGACACCAACGCTTGAGGAGCCGGATAGCAGCGTTGCAGTCAGCCAGTCACCAGGTCTTAGGTGGATAAGAGTCGAGTTGTTTATGAGTTTATTTGTAAAGTAATTGAGTTGTTTATAAGTTTAGTTGTATAAGTTTAAAGTTTGTAAAAGTTTTTATTTATACGTATTTTCGGGCACGGAGCCCAATTATTATGTCTTGAGTTTATTGATTTGGTGTATATTATTAGTGTCGGGCCCAATAGGTTGTTTAGAGGAGCTGGACTTGATCCAGGTTGCTCGATTTTAGCTGAGGTCATGCCGAAATTTCGGCAGAGTCAGAGGCTTATGGAGTCAGGATTTGCCTGTCTCCTGCCGGTAGCATCCTAGCTTAGGCAGGATGTTACATTGAGAATGAATCATTCAATGGAAGGAAAAACGCTTAATATGTATTGAGGGTTTTTTCGCGTAATTGGCAACCAATTAATTATCTTAGTTAGGGTCTCATCATCATACACCCTTAAACATGCATTCTAAAAACATAATAAGGCGCGTATAAATAAAATAATAATGATATGCGGATGGATACTAAACACATTGTTCCTTGAACAAATCTCTCCATTTCCTCTCTCCCACTCGCACAAGTATTACTTCTACCCGATTACATAACACTTCTAAAGAAACCTCATTTACATTGAGGGGAATAGGTGAGAAGAGAAATACAAAGAATCAAGAGGTAATAGGCTGGACACGCAGGTCCAATTTAATAAATTCTAAATTTATTACAACAATTTCCAAAATTGCCCTCACCCATCTAATATACATCTGATATACATTATTCATACACAACATCCATGTATTCACACAAAGCATGTTATCAATCAATCTAATCCAATTAATTAATCTGAAATTAATGACCATCCAATGTTCAAACAACGATTTGATTTTGCTCGAATCCAACTAGTTTTAAGAATAAATACTCAAAGTACGAATTCTTGAATTATATTAAACTACAACATTAAATCCAATTTAATTTGTATTTAATACTAATTCTATATTTAATTCTAAATTAAATAATTACACTTTTTAATGTGCCTTTACGACTTAGATTCAAAATCTAATCGTTACGGGTCTTAAAGCCCAATTAACATCTAATGTCAATTTAATTAAAGTCCAATGGGCTTTTAATTAATTTCTTAAGGCATGTACTTTGGTCAATATGGGTCAAACCCAAATACCAAAGCCCATTTAAGGAATCACCCTTATTTGCCATGAAACCAATTTAGGCCCATTAGGCCCAATTAAAGTTTTAAAGGTCCATTAGTTATATTTGGACTTTATGGATATGGTTTTGGGCCCAATTGGATCCAACCAATTAGCCTAAACCAAACTTGGCCCAACCAAGCCCATTAAGCCCAAATACAACTTTACAAGCCCATTTCCAAAATAAGCCCAATTAATTAAATTACAAAATTACAAAATTCCAAATTTCATAATTAAATTAATCAAAGTGTATAGCCATAATTAATTAACCAAATTAATATTTCCAAAACACCAATTCACACAATTAATTATGCTTATCATCATCAACTTATGTCCAACACAATTGAATCAAAAATTAATCATTTTCCACGCTTATGCTCACGGTAATTAGGGGATTTTATTGTCCGATTTCGAATTCAATCTAATTAAATCCTAAATCAACATTTCCCAAATGATTTCAACTCATCCAATGATCAAAAACAAAAATCACCATGACTTAGGGCAAGCCATAACTTTCGGCCAAGCCAAATTATTGGGGAAGATTTGATCCAATTCAATTTTCATCAAATTGATCATGCATAACACTATGTTATCATCATTCAAGCATATTCAAACAATCAATTTCATCCAAACATGCTCAAATCAATTTTACCCAATTTTACCCTAATTTCAATTTCATGCTTAAACAAGGCTCTGATACCATTGTTGGGTTTCTAGGTTAGTCCCAAGATCATTCAAGCATAGAAATCATGTGAATACTCATAAGAAGTATGGCGGAATCATACTTACATTGATCGGATTTTGATGTGATGAACACAAAAATCTTTTGCTCCTTCCTAGAAGCTCACGGTTTTTGCCTCCTCTTTTGTCTCCATGGATTCGGTCAAGCTCCAAGCTTGGTGATGGATTCCATGCTCAAGGGTTTGTTTCCCTATCACCTTTGGATGACTCTTCATGTGCTAGCATTGGAAAGATTTGCTACAAATCTTCCTTATTCCTTCTTGTCATTCTCGGCCTTGCCAAGAAATTTGAGAGAAAGTGGCCCTTGGCCGTGAGTTGAGAGAGGAGAAGAGAGAAGATAATTAGTTGGTTTGTGTATTTGGTTTTCCAAAAACTAATACCAAAATTCAAATCCAAAAGTACAAGGCATTTAAGCCTTCCAACCACTTCCATCAATCACAAATGACTAACATCACATCACACAAAGTGACAAGACATCCATCACTTGATTGACTAGTGATTTGACGCTTGATGTGACTTGTGGGCCGCACATAAATTCGAAATGTGAGTGGGCCCGCAAACACAACCGGGTTTGGGTTCGCTAATTCCGAATTAATGAATTTTCCATTGCGACGTAATTAAATCAAATTTAATTAAATAATTATGCATAACAAAATTACTATTCACGTTGCTAACGAATTAATTCTAAATTGACTCGTTTGCCCGAATTAAAATCTAATTTTAATTTCGCGTCGAAATCCAATTTCGTAATATATCGAATATATTATTTTATCGATTAATTCCAAATTAATTGTTCTCTCTCTTTAAATAATATTTTATCTCAGATAAAATATCTCCGTAATTAATCCCAGATTAATTTTCTCTCTTATAATTAATCCCAGATTAATTATGTGCGAGTCATACGTCATCGGTGAATCTTCGGTAAGCGACCCATGAGATCCCCGGATATGTTGGAAATAAATTTGGTCGTCGGACTATCCGAACATGTACGTACCTAGTACTACGTTTTTACCGATTCACAAGACATGGTTGGCTTCTAGCAAAGCACCGTGCCTACCCAATTCTCCAGAAATATTCTTAAAGGAATATGTAATCTTTATCAGGCGTAGTATATATGTATTGCGTATTACGATCTAGTATCGGATGTCACGTGCTAGGCCTAGGGCTAGAATTATGTCTGCCCCGTACGAAGCACATATCGGATCTCTGGTAACTAGTCTGTATAATCGGATAATCATGACCTAGTCATATTATCCCGATGACTGTAGTAAATAAGAGCATCAGTTCCGTATCCTACGTGATCATCATCTCCACTATTACTGGAGTGATACTTCCATCTTGACATCACAACCAATTCACTACGATTCTCAATATACCCAGAAGAGGCATACACAGAACCTGTTAAAGCCCTGGACGACCAAAACCAAAGTATATTGATTGTCGCAAGCATTAGCGGTGCAAGTCTCAGGTTTAGACCAAATACACCTACCCTGATTCGGAATTCCATAGACACATAGTCATATTACCAATGGAATTCTGAGGGGTCTATCCAGAGCGAAACTGTTTTCGTACCATCGGTAAACACAACCTCCTATTACACTTGCATGAGTATCCAATACCCAAATATTTGAGAACTATGTCGTTATGCTCCCACAACACGCACAAGTGTAATACTATTCTATTCCGCATTATCGATGTCCAATCTCGATAATACTACGACTAGGGATATTTAATGATTAAACCTTCGTGGATTGATACTGTCTCATATCATCTCAATCCGGAACTAATCCTAAGGACCTTTTATCATTTATATATCTTGGTAATCTAATTACAAATGATAAAAAGGCAATTTCCTTCGTCACATAGTTAATTTGTACAATAACACCATGATCTTTACAAATAGTGATGCTATGGGTCATAATTGTCCAACAGGATTAATCTGGATTTTAACCTTTAAATTTTCGTGTAGAATTTCAGTTAACCAGATACTATCTTCTAAACTATTTTTCTACTATTTAAGATATTGGGAAAATGTCTACTTTAGGTTTGGGGGAGGGAATTAGTTTATCAGTATCTTGTTTTTAGTTGTGTGTTGTTTTTTTTTTTAGTCCAAAATTTTTCGAAAAATACAAAAAAAATTGAAAATTTTTCAAAAACTACAAAAATATTTTGCGTTTTTGTATTTTTATTTTGACTAAAAAGGTGAAATTGGTAAGAGATAGCTGTGTAAGGAGTTCCCACTCATGATACGTATTTCAACCCATTTTCGAAACAAGTTTATTTTTGTTTATTTCCTTTTAAATTATTTAATTTGTGAATTCTCCATAAAATTGACTAAAATGGATCTTCATATGCTCAGTTGGCATGTATTATCAACATGCATGATAACATACGGATATGAGTTGCAATTGAAAAGTTTGTAATATTCAGTGCTCTAGTTTAATTGGAGGAAGCATCTCAAAAAGTGATGGAGTAAAAGAAAACATCTGAGATCCGAGTTATTAAATCTGTAGGGGTGTTTTAACACTTAGTGCCCTAAAACCAACTGGTTTGGAAGTCACTGGCCCAAAGCTCACTACATGGATTAAAGACGCTGCAAAAATATATATATCTGAAGTCTGAGTAATTAAGTAGTCTGTAGGGGGTTTTTAACACCTGGTGCCCTAAAGCCAATTGGTTTGGGAGCCACCGACCCAACACTCGCTACATAGATGGAAGATATCGTATATAAATAAAAAAAAAATCAAAAATCAAATAAAAAAATAAGAAAAATCATTCCATTACTGCAAAAATGTGTGAATTCTGATAAAACTTTAGGACAAAAATATTACTCTCTTATCAACTGCACTTGTGACTGTTGTGGGCAAAAATGAGTTGTTTAATATTTTGTCGGCTGTCCATATGGAGAATGGTAAATATAATCGGAGAATTTACTTATTTGGTAATTTAGAAAGAAAGAAAACAACTAGTAACTTGGAGTAGAAGTTTCACCTGATTAGTCACTAACTTATTTATTCTCTTTTCTCCTGTCTTTTTTCTTTTGTGTGCATTAGTTTCACTATCTTTTTACTTTTGTAAAATGTGTGGGTATCATTGCTGTAAACCCTCACGAGACTACAACTCGTCCATTAGGGAAACCTAGTGGTTTAAAGGCTTGTTGCATACGGTAAATCCAACCGTGATCCCTACGAAAGTGGCTTAGTTAAATTTTATTTTAAAGATGTTTATGTTATTTTGTGTTTTGATCGAGGACTAGCAAAATCTTAGGTTTGGGGGTGTGATGAGTGGTAAATGTATCACTATTTCTCACTCATTTGACCTAATATTTTATATAGAGTCTTGAGTTTTGTGAATATTTTGATGTGTTTTGTGTTATTTTGCAGATAAATAAAGTTTCAGGACTCTCTGGAGGTGATTTGAGGGCAAAACAGTGAAAAACAGAAAAAAAAAAAAAAAAAAAAAAGAATAATTTGGTAATTTTTCGCGTCACGACGCCTAACATGCGCCATGAGTTGCTAACGTGCGCCGGAGGACACGTGTCAGAATCTGAAAAGTTTGACTTACTAACGTACGCCTGCCACGTGTCAACATCACAGCCGATTTGCTTACGTACGCCGTGCGACGTGTCATCATCCTATGGTACCGACAATCACCATCGCCACGTGTCACTCTACGTGTCAGCCACGTCATCGTCCACATCATCAGTAGACCGAGTCAACTTGCCATGTCAGCGCAACGTCATCATCAACAATCATAGCGTGCCACGTGTCGCAATCCTACGGTGCCGACAATCACTTTCGCCACGTGTTGCCACGTCAGACAAATTATTGAGTCAATTATCCACATCGCCACGTCATCGGATAAGAATCTGAAGCAGCCAACCAAAGCACGACACGTGGCGCGTTGCGATGCGAAGCCCGCGTCGCGACGCGCACACCTTATCGAGGCCTATAAATTCAGCTCGAGGTTTCAGTTTCAGATGTACCTTCCTCTCTGAATTCTCTGATGTAAATAGGGAGTTTTATATCTAGTTTATTTTAATTTCAATTTTGTAATTAATTTTAATTACGTTATGTAATAATAATTTACTTTCTTTACTTTTTCATTTTTTACTATTCAACATGAGGAGGTAACTTCCCACTGCTATGGTGAAAGGTAAAACTTTTATTACTGCTATTTAGATTAATCTCCCTAATTATAATATATTCACTATTTAAAATTTGACTTAATGGGGATACCGCTATATTGGCCGATTGGTAATCATTTATAAACTGGTTTTAATCTGACTAAGCATGGATATCGCCTGGTTGGTCGATTGGTAATTTCTGCCTATATGGCTGTTTTATGGACTTAATTTGACTTAATCAGGTTACCGCCTATATGGCTGGTTGGTAATATCACACAAGTTAATATATTATATTAAGGGAGATATCTAAAATAGTAGTGATAAAAGTAGATCTTCTAGCCCTAGCATTTTCTTTTATTGTGATTTTTTTTTTATTTACTTTTCAGCATTTTATTTTATGTTTTTTACTTTTAAGTTCTTACTAGCCCTAGTTACGTGTAGTAACTAAGTTAGTTATCTAGGGTTGTGATGAATTCTAATATCACCGGTTTATAAGGGGTTATTTTTTAGTTTGGGTAATTTAAAGGTTTACTTATTAAGTCTTAAGCTTAATGCGTCTTGTTAATTGGCCACTAATAAGATTGATCTGGTAAATCTAAAATAAACTGACAAAGGAATTTTAGGTTTCAGCCTTAGACTTAGTAGCCCACGATCTTCCTTGAGGATAGATAACCCTTGAATAGATTTCCTTACAGGATAGATATATACCTGTCGGGTGGGGGTAGCCATAATTGGAACTTAAACTAATGAATCCAGGTAATTTGGTTGACATAGACATATGGTTCAATTGGGTTATACTGTGTATTTGCGTCTGACCATCGACAGAGGCTTTCGCATAATTTCGTGTTCCAGGTTAGTAAACTGATTTATTACACAAACATGAATTAACCACTTCATCTTTTAAAATATATTAGAAAGATTCACAACCCTAGATAGTTGCTTAATATTGAATTTTCTTAAACTTACTTTCGTGCAATTTTATTTACTTGTTTTTAAATTCAAAATCATCACCATTTCAAATCAATCAATCAACCTGTTAGATACTAGTAATCATTTGACCTCATAAAATTAATAGATTAGGTATTAAGTCCTTGTGGGATCGATATTTTTTATACTACTTGAACGATACGTGCGCTTGCGTTATACGCGTGTGATTACGCACCGGTCATAACCCTAAAAATCGGGGTGTAAAAAATCAGTGAAATCGTCCCGGTCTGTTCTGAATCCAAAAAAAAATTAAACCAAAAAATTAAAAATAAATATTTTATAATTTTTAATTAATTTAAATTATTTATGATATTAGTCGGTTCTTCCTGGCATATTTAAGTCAATCTAATAATAAATATATATTCATAGCACATGGCATTTCAACTGGCATATTTATTCTCTCAAAAGAATTGCAGAATAGCAGTTTCATTCCTAGCACCCCAAAAAAGCTCACATCAACACCACCATTTGCTCCATTCCTGTTTGTGCTAAACTGTCAAGACAGCTGGATTAAGTCCCCAAATTTACAACCTTTAGCCTTTTCAGCCAAATCTTTCAAGATGGATTGATTCTAGCAGGCTTTTGAGGCTTTACACTGGAAGATTGATTCAGAGTCTACTTTTCTTGAGCATCTTTAGCACCAGTCACTGCTTAGAATCTTGTTTTTATGAAGATTACTTGCAGTGAGGAGTCCTCCTGTCAAGCCCCTCCACAAGAACACCTCAATCTTTGATGGGATACTTCCAGCTTCCGATGACTTGCTGTTTATGGCCATATGATAAAACAGATTTTGGGGAAATGCCAACAAAGATAGTTGAAAGTGTTCACTTTTCATTAAATTTTTAGGATATATTTTAACAAATTTTTTAGTGCCATCTCTCGCCTCTTAGTGGCTCCGTCACTGGGCATATTGATGGTTGCTTGAACATGTAGTGCAATTTCTTCTAATTTATATATATGCAAACGTCACAGACATGACTTTTTTTTAGAATACCGTGGAAACCCACGTCATCCATATCGGGTTATTGGACCCCGGAATGGATGCGTGGATAAATCAGCGATGTCCTCAAGGGACGCAGCCCAAAAATTTGAGTTTGAGATCATATCTTCAAAGGTTTCAGGTTCAAGTCCTGGATAACAAGCCTTTTGTTTGTATGTGTTTGACCAACAAGAACAAAATGAATTTTGTATGATCAGTAAATGAAGTATTAGTTTAACGATATTGCATATTCCCAAGTCATTTATTGCATTATAAGCAGAAAAGTATCTGTAATTGTTGGCAATGTCAATTGTGGTGTGTTGGGAAATCTCTAAGTCCCGAGGATCGAATCAAGCATAGAAACAACATGTGAATACATTCAAGGAGTTGCGGAATACTTACATTGAGCGGTTGAGCGATACGATGAAGAACAAAACTTCAAGCTCCCTCCTAGAATGCTCTCGGTTTTGTGCAGTTTTTGGTCCTCCAAGAATCGGCAATGGTGATCCCTCCAAGCTCCAAGCTTTGTGTGATTCCATGCTCACGTGTGCGGTTCCCTATCACCTTCGCAAGACTCCGGAAGTGTTCTAGCACCTTGAAAATTTGCCATAAATCTTCATGTAGTTCCTTCTCATTCTCGGCAATGGAGAAGCAAAACCAAGAAGAATAATGGCCACCATGGCCGAAACTAGAAGAGAAAAGGGAGAGAGAGTTGTGTCTAATTTTTTTTTTCTAAAAACTTAATGGAAAAAGCTTTACAAAATTTGGTATATCCTTTCCAAAAGTCAAAATCAAATTTTGGAGCCAAAAATCCCATTAAATGCTCACAACCACTTCTTTCATGAATAGTAACTGCATGTCAATCACTCAAAGTGACAAGACATCAATCACTTGAATGATGTGCGATGTGATGTGACGCGTGATGTGACTTATGATCGCACTTGAATTCGAAATGCTAGTGCGTCCCCAAACACTCCCGGGCTCGGGTTCGCTAATTCCAAATTATCGAATTTTCTGTTGCGACGTAATTAAATAATTATGCCTAGCAAAATTACTATTCACATCGCTTATGAATTAATTCTAAATTAACTCGTTTGCCCGAATTAAAATCTATTTTTATTCCGCGTCGAAATTCAATTTCGTCTAATATATCGAATATATTAATTATCGATTAATTCCAAATTAATCGTTTCTCTCTTTAATTAATATTTTATCCTAGATAAAATATCTCAGTAATTAATCCCATATTAATTTTCTCTCTCATCTAATTAATCCCAGGTTAATTTGTACAACAACACCATGATCTGTACAAATAGTGACGCTATGGGTCATAATTGTCCAACAATCTCCCACTTGGCCTATAGCCAGTCACTCGAGTTTCCTACACCCGAACTATGTACGGTTCGCTCAAAATACTGAGAAAATACTTTCGTCAGCGGATTTGCATGATTATCATCTGATGCGATTTATACGATCATCACATCGCCATTAATTCTTTAGCCTGCGCTGAAGCCTAGCTCAGCTGCTAACAGAATTATATCTAATCTAATTAGATATTTTATCGACCCAAATGACTTCTATTGCTGCCTCAGCTGCGGCAATAATCCACTTTTGTTGTTTATTCGGTAACAATATCTTGCTTGGAAGATTTCCAGCTCACTGTTCCGTTATTCAAACTGTATAGTACCATTTACGACTTATAGTCGTTTATATCGGTTAGGAAACTTGCAGCAGTGATCCTAGTCACTTCAAGTTCTTCTTCTCCATAGTTTAAGACAACATCCTTAGTTCCTCTAAGATACTAAAGGATGTTCTTAACATCAATCCAGTGACTATCACTTGGATTGGCCTGATTGTGACTCCATATGCTCAAAGCGTATGAGACACCAGGTCACGTACATTTTTCAATGTACGAGTTCTCGGAGAGATTTAACAACTTAATATATCCCAGTAGATCTTTATTCCTTGAATAAAGGTTGTTTCACCCAAGAATTCTACGCAGAATTTTCTTGAAAGCCAAGCTTTCACCGATTATTTTTATGGGAATATCATTTCCAAGAAATGACATGTCATTATTATATAGGACATTTAATGTCAGTGCACTCCCACTAACCTCCTTATATACACAAGAATCATTTCATTTTGAATTAAATTATATACCATTATGATTACATCAAAGCGATAATTCCAAGAACTCAATGCTTGCTTCAATCCATCCATGGATCGAATAACCTGCAAACCTTGTTTGCTTGTTATGGTACGACAAAACCGTCAGGATGTTGTAAACATCCTCCAAAAGGTTTCCGTTAAGGAAAGCGGTTTTGGCATTTAGCTGCCACATTTCATAAATGAAACATGCAGCATTAGCAAGCATTATCCAAATGGATTTACTGTGGCAACAATAAAATATTTCGTTGTAATCAACACAATGTTGATAACGATACCTTTTCGCTACAAGCCTAGCTTAGTACGTTGGTATGTTGCCTTCCATGTATGTCTTCCTTGAAGACTTATATAGTACCAATAGGCACAATGCCTTTTGGTACATCAACTAGAGTCTAAACATAGCTGGTATACATGGAATCCATTTCGGATTTCATGGCACTTTGCCATAATAGGGAGTCAATACCTTGTATCACTTCCTCATACGTAGTCAGTTCGTATTCCTCAATAAGATTGACATCTTTATGAGGTGAGATCAGAAACCCATACCTTCCAGGTTGTTTTCTGACTCTCTTCGACTTACGCGGTTCTTGTGTATTCGAAGATTACTGGTATAGTTTCATCCTTGATGAACTATTTATGTTCCAATAGGATTCGGTGCCTGGAATAGTATTACTCTGATTTTCATCGAGTTTTAATATCCTCCCACTTACCACTGCATATAGGTATTCCTCTTAGGAAAACCGTATGGCGAGCAAAAATTACATTGTTCTCAAGTGAGTTGTATAAGTACTATACTTTGGTTTCCTCTTAGGATAACCAACAACTTAGGCACTTATCCGATTTGGGTTTTAGTTTGGTATCATCCAAACATATGCCTAGCATACCCAAATCTTCAGGAATGAGAAAACCCAGTTTCTTTCCTGTTCATATCTAATATGAAGTCTGTCAAACAGATTTTTATGGAACCTTATTCTAAATAAGTTCTGCACTGTTTATGCGTATCCGTTGAAGGAAATGGTAGCTCAGAGCGACTCATGATTAACTTGATCATGTCCAACAAAATTCAGTTTCTCTATTCGGACACACCGTCAAGATGACGTGTTCCGGGAGGAATCCTCATTGAAAGAATATTATACTCTTTCAAGTATATGTGAAACTTATTGCTTAAGTATTTTCATCATGGTCTAACCGTGATGTTTTAATACTTTAGCCAATCTGTTTGTCTATTTCGTGTCGAAACTCTAAAAGTTTTCGATTTATGTTTCAAAAGAAACATATAACCATAACGCACTGCCTCATCCGTAAAGGTCACGAAATATTCATATCCACCTCTAGCCTAGCTAGATATGGGCCCACTTGCTTCACTATGAACTAGGGCTAACAGATCGGTGGCATTTGCACTTTTACCAAGTAAATGTGTTTTAGGCACTTTGCCCAATAAACTAGATTCGTAGACTTTAATTGATTAGAATCAACAATTCCCATTTAATATAAGCAGAAAAGTATCTGTAATTGTTGGCAATGTCAATTGTGGTGTGTTGGGAAATCTCTAAGTCCCGAAGATCGAATCAAGCATAGAAACAACATGTGAATACATTCAAGGAGTTGCGGAATACTTACATTGAGCGGTTGAGCGATGCGACGAAGAACAAAACTTCAAGCTCCCTCCTAGAATGCTCTCGATTTTGTGCAGTTTTTGGTCCTCCAAGAATCGGCAATGGTGATCCCTCCAAGCTCCAAGCTTTGTGTGATTCCATGCTCATGTGTGCATTTCCCTATCACCTTCGCAAGACTCCGGAAGTGTGCTAGCACCTTGAAAATTTGCCATAAATCTTCATGTAGTTCCTTCTCATTCTCGGTAATGGAGAAGCAAAACCAAGAAGAAGAATGGCCACCATGGCCGAAACTCGAAGAGAAAAGGGAGAGAGAGTTGTGTCTAATTTTGTTTTCTAAAAACTTAATGGAAAAAGCTTTACAAAATTTGGTATATCCTTTCCAAAAGTCAAAAACAAATTTTGGAGCCAAAAATCCCATTTAATGCTCACAACCACTTCTTTCATGAATAGTGACTGCATGTCAATCACTCAAAGTGACAAGACATCAATCACTTGAATGATGTGCGATGTGATGTGACGCGTGATGGGACTTGTGACCGCACTTGAATTCGAAATGCGCGTGCGTCCGCAAACACTCCCGGGCTCGGGTTCACTAATTCCAAATTAACGAATTTTCCGTTGCGACGTAATTAAATAATTATGTCTAGCAAAATTACTATTCACGTCGCTTATGAATTAATTCTAAAGTAACTCGTTCGCCCGAATTAAAATCTAATTTTAATTCCGCGTCGAAATCCAATTCCGTTTAATATATCAAATATATTAATTATCGATTAATTCCAAATTAATCGTTTTCTCTCTTTAATTAATATTTTATCCCAGATAAAATATCTCTGTAATTAATCCCATATTAATTTTCTCTCTCATCTAATTAATCTCAGATTAATAAAGTGTGAGTCATACGTCATCGGTGAATCTTCGGGAAGCGACCCATGAGATCCCCGGATATATTGGCAGTAAATCCGGTCGTCGGACTATCCGAACACGTAAGTACCAAGTACTATGTTTGTACCGATTTACAAGACAAGGTTGGCTTCCAACAAAGCGCCATGCCTACCCAATTCTCCAGAAATATCCTTACAGGAATATGTGATCTTTATCAGGCGTAGTATACGTAGTATTGCGTATTTCGATCCAGTATCAGATGTCACGTGCAAGGCCTGGGGCTGGAAATGTGTCTGCCCCGTACGAAGCACATATCGGATCTCTGGTAACTAGTCTCTATAATTGGATAAACATGACCTAGTCATAATATCCCGATAGCTGCAGCATATAAGAGAACGAGTTCCGTATCCTACGTGATCATCATCTCCACTATTACTGGAGTGATACTTCCATCTCGACATCACACCCAACACACTACGATTCTCAATATACCCAGCAGAGGCGTACACAAAACCTGTTAAAGACCTGGACGACCTAAAACCAAAGTATATTGATTGTCGCAAGTATTAGCGGTGCAAGTCTCAGTTAAGACCAAATACACCTACCCTGATTCGGACTTCCATAGACACATAGTAATACTACCAAAGGAATTCCGATGGGTCTATCCAGAGCGAAGCTGTTTTCCGTACCATCGGTAAAACAAAACCTCCTACTACACTTGCATGAGTATCCTATACCCAAATATATGAGAACTATGCCGTTATGCCCTTACAACACGCACAAGTGTAATACTAGTCTTTTACGCATTATCGATGTCCAATCTCGATAATACTCTGACTAGGGATATTTAATGATTAAACCTTTGTGGATTGATACTGTCTCATATCATCTCAATCCAGGTACTAATCATAAGGACCTCCTATCATTTATACATCTTGATGATCTAATCACAAATGATAAGAGATCAATTTCCTTTGTCACATAGTTAATTTGTACAACAACACCATGATATGTACAAATAGTGACGCTATGTGTCATAACTGTCCAACATGGTGCGTAGGGCATGCCAAATGAGTGGGTCCTTAAAGTTGAAATTGACGATGATGACTAATATTTAAAATTAGCAATTGTTAACGAGTCATCTAAAGTCCAAAATGGATGAATAAGTAGATTTAAAACAAGATGTTGGAACATAAATAAATACTGAATTTACTACAATTGGAATTGAAAATTGAATAATTTGATTCTTACAATTTTGATTATAAAAGGAAAATTAGAATTAATAAAAGACTAAAAATACTAGAAAAAATGGAATTTTGAAAAAACTAAAACTATTGGAAATCAAAACTAGAAAAACACGTGTTTATGACGGTTTAAAATCGTCATAAATGTTGTTATTTGATGGTTTTAAAATTATCATAAATCACCGTATCATATTTTTATGACGGTTTTTTGTGTGTCATAAATTAGTGACGGTTTAAAACAGTCACATAAATATCATAAATTTATGATGCATAATGTAATATCCCGGGATTTCGGAACAGTACGGGAAAATTTTCGAATTAAAGTGAAAGATTTGGAAAGGGATGATATTCAAAAATTATACTTCATGTGTTGGAAAATAGGTGGGAATATTTTAGAGTGAAGTTTCGTCGCGTTGGAAAATGAGTGATTTCGAGAACCGGTTACGCGATTTCTAATTTTATTGTTATACGCGTAAATATTTCATGTTTCAGCTATAAAAATAGTAATGGAACTCCGATTGAGTTGATATTTGAACTATCAAACTCTTTTTTCCGAGACGAACAACTTTCATGTTGAACACCTTTTGAAATTTGTATCAAAAGGGCTTCAAAAATATGATATTTCTAGAAAGTTCCATGATAGGAGCCTGATTGTAATTTTCGGGGGCCAGAATGTAAATTTCAGAAACTTCACTATAAATACCCATTGTTATCAGAAATTTCCAAAATGGCAAAGCCATTAAAAATCCACCACACGGCCCTCTCACCCCCTAAAACACGTCCTTTACATCGCTAGTCACGCCGGTGGCCTGTCGGCCACTGCTGGCCGGCGTGACCAGCCACCTTGTGGTGGCCGGCGGCAGCCCCCAGGTCACCGGAAAATGACAGTAATGAGGTAGAAACATGTGGGCTTGGGTTTCTCGATCCCGGCTAATTGTTTCATTTCACGGCCCGAGCCACCCGCCAAATCGAAGAGTACTACAAGATTGCATTGACAATTCTTCCGATTCGCACTCGATTACACGTGAAACGAGGGAGGAAGATTTGAATGAATAGTGACCCATGGTGAACAGTAGCTCCGATCGAAATTCTGTCGATTCCAGCGTGTTCGTGGGATCGTTTGGAGTCCTTATTGACCGGCGCGTAATCACACACGTATAACACAAGCACACGTATCGTTCAAGTAGTATAAAAGTATCGATCCCACGAGGACTTAAAACCTTTTGTTATTAATTTATGAAGTTAAATATTTACAAGTATCTAATGGATTGATTGTTTGATTGGGTAGTGACTTTAAAACTTAAAACAAGTAAATAAAATTGCTTGAAAGTAGATTGAAGAAAATTCAAATTTATAAAACTATCCAGGGTTGTGAATCCTTCCAATATCTTTTTAAAAGATGACGTGGTTATTTTACATTTGTGTAATATATTGGTTTATTAACCTGGAACACGAATTTATGTAAAAGCCTCTTCCGATGGTCAAATACAAATACCCAGTATAACCCAATTAATCATATTCCTATGTTAATCAAGTTATCTGAATTTATTAAGATTAAGTTCCAATTATGGCTACCCCCGACCGACATGTATATTCATATCCTGTAAGGAAATCTATTAAAGGGTTATCTATCCTCAAATAAGATCGTGGGCTATTAAGTCTAAGGTCTTAAACCTAAAATCCATTTTCCAAGTTCATTTTAAGTTTACCAAATCAATCTTATTAATTGCCAGTGAACAAGACGCATTAAGACTAAGGCTCAATAAATAAACATTTATATTACCCAAACCGTAATTTAACCCCTTATAAACCGGTGATATTGGACTTCATCACAACCCCAGATAACTGGCTTAGTTACGACACATATTTACGGGTAGTAAAAACTTAATAAAATAAAAGACATAAAGTAAAATGCTGAAAAGTAAATTGCTGAAAAGTAAATGACGGAAAGTAAAATGCTGAAATTAAATATTGAAAATTAAATGCTGAAAAGTAAAATGCTGAAAAGTAAATTACTGAAAAGTAAAATGCTGAAAAGTAAATTGCGAAAGTAAATTGCTAAAAATAAATGCTGAAAAGTAAATTGCTGAAAAGTAAATAAAGTAAAAGTACAATAAAAGAAAATACCGATGTTAAAGGATCCACTTTTATTACTTCTATTTTATATATCTACCTTATATAATATATTAACTTTGTATGATAATTACCAATCAGCCATATAGGCGGTATCCAGATTAAGTCAAATTAATAATTAATTACTAACCGACCAATCAGGCGGTATCCAGTTTAGTCAGGTTAAAACCAATTTAAATAATTACCAACCGACCAATATGGCGGTATCCTCATTAAGTCAGGTTTTAACTAGTTTATATATTATAATTAAGGGAGATTAATCTAAATATTAGTAATAAAAATTTTACCTTTTACCCCGGCAAAGGGGAGAGTTACCTCCTCATTACTGAAAAGTAAAAACTGAAAATTAAAGAAAGAAAAGTATTGTGCGTAAAAGTAAATTGCGGAAAGTAAAAACTGAAAAGTAAAGAAAAGAAAGTGCGAAAGCGGGAATTAATTACTGAAAGTTGTAAATAAACAAACAAGATACAATCTTCTTAGTATTCTTAAGGAATTCCTTAGAAGAAAATATGAATTTACAAATGAAATGGCTTGGTATTTATAGGCAAAATTTTGCCTCCATCAAATCATCCATCAAATGCTCCACAAAATCCATTATTAATTGCTCCACTAATTACGCCACCAAATCCATTATTAATTGCTCCACTAATTGCTCTCATGTTTGGTGGTGATTTGATAATTTTTATTATTTATTTATTAATTTATTTTTTTACTTTGAAAATGACTTTAATAATTACATATAACACACTTCCAGATGTTTCATCAATTTTGGTCATGCAATCTTAAGAATTCGAAATTAATTTATCTTTTAAAGTTTTAGATCTTTGAGTCTTCTTTAATCTGGAACTTAAATCAGCTCAATCCGATATTGGAATAAAACGTTATGTCCAAAATACGACAGATGCGCAAAATTTGAATTTCCAAAACTCCACTTCGTTAAAACACCCTTTCAAGTTTCCAATCCCCAAAATTAATATGTCAAGTCCAATATTTGCCCTTATTTGACCCACATTTCGTCCTAAATGATTTCATTGAGTCTTAATATTATTTTATCTGCAAAATAAACTAAAACACATCAAAACATTCATCAAACCCGAGAAACTAAACAAAATATTAAGCCCTTTGTTGGGTTTCTAGGTTAGTCCCAAGATCGATTCAAGCAATGAAACATGTGTAAATACTCAAAGAAGAATGGCGGAAACATACTCACTTTGATCGGTTTTGGATGCGATGAACACAAGCCATTTGTTGCTCCATTGAAACTCTCGGCATTGGGCTTCAATATGTGCTCCAAATTTTCGGTCATGCCCTCAATTGGTGCTTCAAGCTCCAAGCTTTGCAAATGGTGATTCCATGCCCATGGGTGAGTTTCCCTATCACCTTTGGATAACTCTTAATGTGTGCTAGCACTAAGGAAAAAATTGCCACAAATTCTTCCTTTGTTCCATCGTCCTCTCCGTATTTGCATAAAATGGAGAAGAAAAATGGCCCAAGGCCGTGATGGAAAAGAAAGAAGGAGAGAGGAAAGTCAAAATGTGTTGGTTGGTTTTGATTTTCAAAAACAAATACCAAAAAAACCAATTACCAATTCCAAAAAGGTGTATGGCATTTATGCCTCCCAACAACTCATATCACTCATGAACAGTGATTGGTTGTTCAATCACTCAAAGTGACAAGACATCCATCACTTGAATGACAAGTGATGTGACGCGTGATGTGACTTGTGGGCCGCACTTGAATTCGAAATACAAGTGGGCCCGCAAACACTCCCAGGCTCGGGCGCTAATTCCGAATTAAAAAATTTTCCGTTGCGACGTAATTAAATCAAATTTAATTAAATAATTATGCCTAGCAAAATTACTATTCACTTCGCTACTGAATTAATTCTAAATTAACTCGTTCGCCCGAATTAAAATCTAATTTTAATTCCGCGTTGAAATATAATTTCGTATAATATATTGAATATATTTTTATCGATTAATTCCAAATTAATCGTTCTCTCTCTTTAAATAATATTTTATCCCATATAAAATATCTCTGTAATTAATCCCAGATTAATTTTCTCTCTCTTATAATTAATCACAGATTAATAAAGTGTGAGTCATACGTCATCGGTGAATCTTTGGGAAGTGACCCATGAGATCCCCGGATATGTTGGCAGTAAATCTGGTCGTCGAACTATCCGAACACGTACGTACCTAGTACTACGTTTTTACCGATTTACAAGACATGGTTGGCTTCTAGCAAAGCACCGTGCCTACCCAATTCTCCAGAAATATTCTTAAAGGAATATGTGATCTATATCAAGCGTAGTATACGTATTATTGCGTATTACGATCCAATATCGGATGTCACGTGCAAGGTCTGGGGCTGGAATTGTGTCTGCCCTTTACGAAACACATATCGGATCTCTGGTAACTAGTCTCTATAATCGGATAAACATGACCTAGTCATAATATCCTGATAGCTGCAGTATAAAAGAGCACCAGTTCCGTATCGTACGTGATCATCATCTCCACTATGACTGGAGTGATACTTCCATCTTGACATCACACCCAATACACTACGATTCTCAATATACCCAGAAGAGGCGTACACAGAACCTGTTAAAACCCTGGACGACCAAAACCAAAGTATATTGATTGTCGCAAGTATTAGCGGTGCAAGTCTCAGGTTAAGACCAAATACACATACCCTGATTCGGACTTTCATAGACACATAGTCATACTACCAATGGAATTCCGAGGGGTCTATCCAAAGAGAAGCTGTTTCCGCACCATCGGTAAACACAACCTCCTATTACACTTGCATGAGTATCCTATACCCACATATATGAGAACTATGTCGTTATGCTCCAACAACGCGCACAGTGTAATACTAGTCTTTTACGCATTATCGATGTCCAATCTCGATAATACTCCGACTAGGGATATTTAATGATTAAATCTTCGTGGATTGATACTGTCTCATATCATCTCAATCTGGAACTAATCATATGGACCTTTTATCATTTTTACATCTAAGTAATCCAATTACAAATGATAAAAGGGCAATTTCCTTTTTCACATAGTTAATTTGTACAACAACACCATGATCTGTACAAATAGTAATGCTATGGGTCATAATTGTCCAACAATCTCCCACTTGGCCTATAGCCAATCACTCAAGTGTCCTACATCCGAACTATGTACGGTTCGCTCAAACTTCTGCTGAGAAAAGCTTTCGTCAGCGGATTTGCGGTGTTTTCATCTGATGCGATTTATACGATCATCACATCGCCACGATGTATGATCCGAACGAATCAGATGAATATTTTAAGTATATATCTAGATCATTGATGAGACCATTAATTCTTTAGCCTATGCTGAAGCCTAGCTCAGCTGCTAACAGAACTACTCCTAATCTAATTAGGATTATTATCGATCCAAAAGGCTTCTATGGCAACAATAATCAACTTTTGTTGTTTATTCCGTAACAGTATCTTGCTTGGAAGATTTTCAGCTCACTTTTCCATTATTCAAACTGTATAGTACCTTTATTACGACTTATAGTCATTTTTATCGGTTAGGAAACTTGCAACGGTGAACCCAGTCACTTCAAGTTCTCCTTCTCCATAGTATAAGACAACATCCTTAGTTCATATAAGATACTTAAGGATGTTCTTAACATCAATCCAGTGACTATCACTTGGATTGGCCCGATTGTGACTCCATATGCTCAAAGCATATGAGACACCAGGTCGCGTACATTTTTCAATGTACGAGTTCTCGGAGAGTGCCAACAAATTTTAGATCTATCCTAGTAGATCTTTATTCCTAGAATAAAGGTTGTTTCCCCAAGAATTCTACGAAGAATTTTCATGAAAGCCAAGCATTCACCGATTGTATTATGGGAATATCATTTCCAAGAAATGATATATCATCATTATTTAGGACAATCATTGTCAGTGCGCTCCCACTAACCTTCTTATATACCCAGAATCATATCAGTTTTGAATTAAATCATATACCATTATGATTTCATCAAAATGATAATTCCAAGAACGCAATGCTTTCTTCAATCCATAAATGGATCGAATAACTTGCAAACCTTGTTTGCTCGTTATGTTGGGTTTCTAGGTTTATTCCCAAGATCAAATAAGCATAGAAATATGAATGAATAAAAAAGAAGAGTGGCGGAAACACACTTACATTGAGCGGATTATGGATGCGTCAAACAACAAAATTTTTCCTCCAAGTTGCTTAAAGATTCTGCCAAGAGAGTCCACATGCTCCAAGCTTGTTTTGTTTTTCCAAGCTCTTGACTATGTTTCCCTAACACCTTGTATGATTCCTTGAAGAGTGCTAGCTCTCAAAATTGCCACAATTTTGATGTTTGTTCTCTCAAACTTTCGGCCAATATGAACAAAGGGAGAGGAGAAAATGCTTACTATTTTTTTCGGTAATGAGAGAGTGAAGAATCACTTTTGTAATTGTTTCAAAAACAATTAAAATTGATATACCAAAAGTGAAGTTGGTATATGTCACTCATGCTTGACTTTGGAATAAATTACAAGCCACCAACAACTCCACCAAAACCCATCACAATAAAGTTACTTTAAAATGACAAGTGATGTGACACTTGATGTGACATGTGGGCCCCACTCGATTCCGAATGCGAGTGGGCCCGAAAACACTCTCAGGCTCGGGTTCGCTAATTCTGAATTAACGAACTTCCGTCGCGACGTAATTAAATTGAATTTAATTAAATAATTATGCATAGCAAAATTACTATTCACGTCGCTAATGAATTAATTCTAAATTAACTCGTTTGCCTGAATTAAAATCTAATTTTAATTCCGCATCAAAATCTAATTTCGTATAATATATCGAATATATTATTTTATCGATTAATTCCAAATTAATCTTTCTCTCTCTTCAAATAGTACTTTATCCAAGATAAAGTCTCTCTGTAATTAATCCCAGATTAATTTAGCTCGAATCATACGTCATCGGTGTATCTTCGGGAAGCGACCCAAGAGATCCCTGGATATGTTGGCAGTAAATCTGGTCGTCGGACTATCCGAACACGTACGTACCTAGTACTATGTTTTTACCGATTTACGAGACAAGGTTGGCTTCTAGTAAAGCGCCATGCCTACCCAATTCTCCAGAAATATTCTTAATGGAATATACGATCTTTAACAGGCGTAGTATACGTAGTATTGCGTATTTCGATCCAGTATCGGATGTCACATGTAAGGCCTGGGGCTGGTACAATGTCTGCCCCGTACGAAGCATATATCAGATCACTAGCAACTAGTCTCTTTATTATCGGATAATCATGACCATGTCATATTATCCCGATGGTTGCAACCCTTAGAGAACCAGTTCTGTATCCCTGCGTGACCATCATCTCCATATGACTGAACTGATACTTCCATCTTGACATCATACCCAATACACTATGATTCTCAATAAACCCAGAAGAGGCGTACACAGAACCTCTTAAAGTCCTGGATGACCAAAACCAAAGCGTATTGATTGTCTCAAGTACTAGCGATGCAAGTCTCAGGTTAAGACCAAATACACCTACCCTGAGCGGACTCCCATAGACACATAGTCATACTACCAATGGGATTCCGCGGGGTCTATCCAGAGCGAAGCTGTTTTCCGTACCATCGGTAAACACAACCTCCTACCACACTTGCATAAGTATCCAATACTTAAATATATGAGAACTATGATGTTACGCTTCCATAACACGCACAAGTGCGATACTAGTCTATTCCGCATTATCGATGTCCAGTCTCGATAATACTACGACTAGGGATATTTAATGATTAAACCGTCGTGGATTGATACTGTCTCATATCATCTCAATCCGGAACTAATCATAAGGACTTTCATCATTCACACATTTAAGTAATCTAATTACGAAATGATAAAAGGCAATTTCCATTACTACATAGTTAATTTGTACAAAACCATAATGTTTTTACAAACAGTGACGCTATGGGTCATAACTGTCCAACAATTTCCCACTTGGCCTATAACCAGTCACTGAAGCATCTAATACCTGAACTATGTACATGTCGCTCAAACTTCTGTTGAGGAATTGCTTTCGTCAGCGGATCTACAATGTTGTCATTTGATGCGACCTTCTCGATCTTCACATCGCCACAATGTATGATCTCACGAATCAGATGGAAACGTCAAAGAACATGCTTGGATCGTTGATGAGACCGCGGTTCATTAGCCTGCGCTATAGCCCCGTTATTGTCACAATACAATGGAACGGGCTCAGCTGCTAACGGAACTACTCCTAATCCAATTAGGAATTTTCGGATCCAAACTGCCTCATTTGCTGCTTCAGCTGCAGCGATATACTCCGCTTCTGTTGTTGAATCGGCAAAAGTCTCTTGCTTGGAAGATTTCCAGCTTACTGCTCCGTTATTCAAACAAAATATGTACCCGGTTTGTGATTTACAGTCGTCTTTGTCGGTTTAGAAACTTGCATCGGTATACCCAGTTACCTCAAGTTCTCCATCTCCATAGATTAAGAATGCATCCTTAGTTCGTCTAAGATACTTAAGGATATTCTTAACCGCCATCCAGTGAACTTCACCTGGATCGGCCTGATAGCGACTACACATGCTCAAAACATAGGAGACATCAGGTCGCGTACATATCATGGAATACATGATCGATCCGACTGCCGAGGTGAACGGTATCCGACTCATGTTGTCTCTCTCATCTTGAGTTTTAGGACACATGTCCTTAGATAGAGTGACGCCATGTGACAGTGGCAACAGTCCCCTCTTGGACTGATCTATGTTGAATCTCTTCAACATTTTGTCAATATACGTACTCTGGGAGAGTCCAAGCAGCTTTCTAGATCTATCCCGGTAGATCTTTATTCCTAGAATAAATGCTGCTTCTCACTTATCTTTCATGGAAAATTTCAATGAAAGCCAAGCTTTCACCGACGTTAACATGGGAATGTCATTGCCAATAAGCAATACATCATCAACGTAAAGGACAATGAATGCCAGTGCTCTCCCACTAACCTTTTTATATACACAAGGATCATCCTCGCTTTGAACGAAATCATATTCTTTTATGATCTCATCAAAGCGTTGGTTCCAAGAACGCGATGCTTGCTTCAATCCATAAATGGATCGATTTAACTTACAAACCTTGTTTGTAAGTCTTGGCACGAAAAAACCGTCAGGCTGTTGCATATAAATATCCTTCAAAAGGTTTCCATTAAGGAAAGCAGTTTTGACGTCCATCTGCCATATCTCGTAATCGAAATATGCAGCTATCGCAAGCATTATCCGAATGGATTTAATCATGGCAACGGGTGAGAAAGTTTCATCGTAATTGACACCATGTCGTTGACGATACCCCTTCGCTACAAGCCTAGATTTGTACGTTTGTACGTTACCATCCATGTCGGTCTTCTTCTTGAAGACCCATTTGCATCCAATAGGCTTTACGCCTTCTGGTGCATCAACCAGTGTCCAAACTTAGTTGGTATACATGGAATCCATTTCAGACTTCATGGCCTCTTGCCATAAAGCGGAATCGATATATTGTATCGTTTCCTCATACGTAGCCGGTTCGTTATCCTCAATGAGATTAATATCTACATGAGGTGAGATTAGAAACCCATACCTCTCAGGTTGTTTCCTGACTCTCTCCGACCTACGCGGTCCTTGTGTAATCGAAGATTGTGGTACAGCTTCATCCCTGATGAACTGTTCATGTTCCGTTGAGGATTCAATGCCAGGAACAGTATCACTCCGATTTTCATCGAGTTCTACTTTCCTCCCACTAATCACTATATTTAGGAATTCCTTCTCATCAATAAATCAATCAATGTGACAAGTTGTCACATCACTCAAAGTGACTAATGATTTGACGCTTGATGCGACTAATGATTTGACGCTTGATTTGACTTGTGTGCCACACTCGAATTCGAAATACGAATGCGCTCGCAAACAATCTCGGGCTCGGGTTCGCTAATTCCAAATTAACGAATTTCTGTTGCGACGTAATTAAATGATTATGCCTAGCAAAATCACAATTCACGTCGCTAACGAATTAATTCTAAATTAACTCGTTCGCCCGAATTAAAATCTAATTTTAATTCCGTGTCGAAATCCAATTTCGTTTAACATATCGAATATATTAATTAATCGATTAATTCCAATTAATCGTTATCTCTCTTAATTGATATTTTATCCCAGATAAAATATCTCCGCAATTAATCCCAGATTAATTTTCTCTCTCATCAAATTAATCCCAGATTAATAAAGTGCGAGTCATACGTCATCGGTGAATCTTCGGGAAGCGACCCATGAGATCCCCGGATATGTTGGTAGTAAATTCGGTCGTCGGACTATCCGAACACGTAAGTACCTCGTACTACGTTTGTACCGATTTACAAGACAAGGTTTGCTTCTAGCAAAGCACCATGCCTACCCAATTCTCCAGAAAATGCTTACAGGAATAAGCGATCTATATCAAGGCGTAGTATAAGTAGTATTGTGTATATCGATCCAGTATCGGATGATCACGTGCTAGGCCTGGGGCTGGAATTGTGTCTGCCCCGTATGAAGCACATGTCGAATGTCTGGTAACTAGTCTCTATAATCGGATATACATGACCTTGTCATAATATCCCGATAGCTGCAGCATTTAAGAGAACCAGTCTCGTATCCTACGTGACCATCATCTCCACTATGACTGGAGTGATACTTCCGTCTTGACATCACACCCAACACACTACGATTTTCAATATACCCAGAAGAGGCGTACACAGAAACCGGTTAAAGCCCTGGACGACTAATACCAAAGTATATTGATTGTCGCAAGTATTAGCGGTGCAAGTCTCAGGTTAAGCCCAAATACACCTACCCTGATTTCGGACTTCCATAGAAACATAGTCATACTACCAATGGAATTCCGAGGGGGTTTATCCAAAGCGAAGTTGTTTCCCGTACCATCGGTAAAACACAACCTCCTATTACACTTGTATGAGTATCATATACCCAAATATATGAGAACTATGCCATTGTGCCCTCACAACGTGCACAAATGTAATACTAGTCTTTTACGTATTTATCGATGTCCAATCTCGATAATACTCTGACTAGGGATATTCAATGATTTATCCTTCGTGGACTGATCTGTCTCATATCAATCTCATCCAGGAACAAATCATATGGACCTCCTCTCATTTATACATCTTGGTGATCTAATCACAAATGATAGAGTGCAATCTCCTTTGTCACATAGTTAATTTGTACAACAACACCTTGATCTGTACAAATAGTGACGCTATAGGTCATAATTGTCCAACAATCTCCCACTTGGCCTATAGCCAGTCACTCGAGTGTCTAACACCTGAACTATGTACGGTTGGCTCAAACTGTTGAGAAAATGCTTTCGTCAGTGGATTTGCATGACTATCATCTGATGCGATTTATTCGATCATCACATCGCCACGATGTATGATCCGAACGAATCAGATGAATATCGAAGTATGTATCTGGATCGTTGATGAGACCATTAATTCTTTAGCATGTACTGACGCCTAGCTCAGCAGCTAACAAAATTATATCTAATCTAATTAGATTTGTTATTGACCCAAATGGATTCTATTGCTACCTTAGCTGCAGCAATATTCCACATTTGTTGTTTATTCGGTAACAGTATCTTGCTTGGAAGATTTCCAGCTCATTGTTCCGTTATTCAAACTGTATAGTACCGTTTTACGACTTATAGTCATTTTTATCGGTTTAGGAAACTTGCTACAATGATCCCAGTCATTTCAAGTTCTCCTTCTCCATAGTCTAAGAATGTATCCTTAGTTCTCTAAGATACTAAGTATGTTCTTAACATCAATCCAGTGACTATCACTTGGATTGGCCTGATTGTGACTCCATATGCTCAAAGCGTATGAGACACCAGGTCGCGTACATTTTTCAATGTACGAGTTCTCGGATAGATTTAACAACTTATTCTATCCCAGTAGATCTTTATTCCTTGAATAAAGGTTGTTTCTCCCAAGAATTCCACGGAGAATTTTCTCGAAAGCCAAGCTTTCACCGATTATAATTATGGGAATATCATTTCCAAGAAATGACATATTATCATTATTAATATGACATTATTGTCAGTGCACTCCCACTAACCTCCTTATATACACAAGAATCATTTACGTTTTGAATTAAATCATAAACCATTATGATTACATCAAAATGATAATTCCAAGAACCTAATGCTTGCTTCAATCCAAACATGGATCGAATAACTTGCAAACCTTGTTTGCTAGTTTTGGTACGACAAAACCGACAGGATGTCATAAACATCCTCCAAAAGGTTTCCGTTTAAGGAAAGCGATTTTCCCATTCAGCTGACATATTTCATAAATGAAACATGCAGCATTAGCAAGCATTATCCAAATGGATTTACCGTGGCAACAGGTAAAAGGTTGAATCGTAATCAACATAATGTTGATAACGATACCTTTCCGCTAAAAGCTCAAATTTATACGTTTGTATGTTGCCTTCCATGTATGTCTTCCTTGAAGACTTATATAGTACCAATAGGCACAATGCCTTGCGATACAACAACTAGTATCTAAACATAGTTGATATACATGGAATCCAATTCGGATATCATGGCACTTTGCCATAATATGGAGTCGATACCTTGTATCACTTCCTCATACGTAGTCAGTTGGTATTCCTTAATAAGATTGACATCTTTATGAGGTGAGATCAGAAACCCATACCCCAGGTTATCTTCTGACTCTCTCCGACTTACGTAGTTCTTGTGTATTCGAAGATTATGGTATAGTTTCATCCTTGATGAACTATTTTTGTTCCATTAAGGAATAGGTGCCAGGAATAGTATTACTACGATTTTCATCGAGTTTTACTATCCTCCCACTTACTACTGCATATCGGTATTCCTCTCAGGAAAACCGCATGGTGAACAACAATCTAATTGTTCTTTTGTGAGATGTATAAGTAATATACTTTGGTATCCCTAGGATAACCTACAATTGGCACTTATCCAATTTGGGTTTTAGTTTGGTATCATCCAAACATATGCCTAGCATACCCAAATTACCAGGAATGAGAAACCCGGTTTCTATCCTATTCATATCTAATATGAAATTTGTCAAACAGATTATTATGGAACCTTATTCAAAATAAGTTATGCACTGCTTAAAAGTATCCGTTTAAGGAAATGGTAGCTCAGAGCGACCCATGATTAACCTTATCATGTCCAAAAAAATTCAGTTTCTCATTTCGGACACACTGTAAAATTTACATGTTCCGGGAGGAGTCCTTATTGAAAGAATACTATACTCTTTCAAGTATACGAGAAACTTATTGCTTAAGTATTTTCATTACGGTCTATCGTGATGATTTAATACTTTAGCCTATCTGTTTGTCTATTTCGTGTCGAACTATAAAAGTTTCAGATTTGTGTTTCAAAAGAAACTCATAACCATAACGCGATGCCAGATCCGTAAAGGTCACGAAATATTCATATCCACCTCTAGCCTAGCTAGACATGGGCCCACTTGCTTTACTATGAACTAGGGCTAACAGATCAATGGCATTTACACTTTTACCAAGTAAAGGTGTTTTAGGCACTTTGCCCAATAAACTAGATTCGTAGACTTTATTTGAATGAAATCAAATTTGTCCAAGTATCCACTCTTCGAAAGTGTGGATATACGATTCTTGTTTAATTGTGTCCCAGACAACAATGCACAATTAAGTTTCATCTGATCAAATCAGTTGAGCTATTTGTTTGTCATGTTTATGTTTGAGATTTATTTATATTCAAAATATAAATGATTGTCATTCACATCTAATGTGTTTATCTCAAATCATCTTTATATAATAAAACACTTTAGTGTTCTAGAATATAAAGGTTCACCCGCAGCGGCGGTTTAAACACTGATATAGAGATGATGTTTCTAGTCACATTATAACAGTTTCCAAATTTAGGTACACACCCGAGGGTAGTTCCTAAAATTAGGTTTCTGCGGTTAAAACAGCGACTTTTGTCCCGTTTCCGATTCGCAGATAAATCTCTATTGAAGTCAGTATCCTGTTCAAAACAAATTCTGAACATCAATACATATATTTTATGTACCACACTGAGTATTTAAAATCTAATTTCAATACTAGTAATGAACATATTTATGACAAACATATTTGAAGTCAGAGCCTTGCTCGTCTTCAATTCCTTCATGTCTGCTTTGTCCAAACGGCAGTCACGCTTCCGCGATCCCGTTTGCCATATTTTAGGCAGACATTTTGGGATATGTCCTTTATCTTCCTAGAAGATTATAAGGATTTTGCCTTTGCCCTTTTCCATATTCCAGAAGCCTTTGGCCAAGCTATGGGTTTCTAGAATATCGAAGAAGTGGTGTGCCTTGCGCTACTTTGCCTTATTGCAAACTTTGACTTTTCTCCTTGAGAATAGTCATTAACTCTCCAAGAGTTATTTTATTGCATATGTACTTCTAAAATCTTAATATAGATTTATGAAAAATCCTTCAATTTCTTATCATACTTTAAGGATCTAATCCTTAGTTCTGATTAAGAAGAAATTAAGAGTCTAATTGCAAGCTTAATGGATTAAGCACTAAAGCTAACATTACATAAATCTTCCAAAGATTATGCTCTACTATTTGCTTAACTCCGGGCTTAGGCCTAATATGTTTTATTTATCAAATAAGTAACTTAATAGTTTCCAGGACCATCCTGAAATTTATTCCCAATTTTGAAAATTAAACCATTTAAATACATTTTCCCTAGGATTATGTTTTAAATGTTAATCTTTCAATTTTATCCTGATTCTAATAGTCCAACAATTTAATCAACGATTAGGTACTATTTATTATAATGATTAATATAGTCTAACTATCTAATCAACTATAATTTTAATTTGTTAATCAATTATATTGATTACTATAATCCAATTATAAATCAAACTATTTATTGAATTACTTTGAATACAGTCCAACTGTTTTATTAAAACAACGATTAAATATTTGTCCAACTAACATTTAATTTATTTGACAAATGATATTTGATTGAGCGCGTATGGCAAGTAATTAAACGAATATTGCAAATTCAATTCTTGCCTCCCACTATTTTTCGGCGAGCCTCTAACCATCTGTCGAGTACTCAGGAAACCGTGTTTCCTAGTGGGCTAGGATCCCGTTAAATATCACACAATCTTGACTTTGGCCAAAAAATTGTATGATAATTAACTAGGTAGATCTCTAAGATCAATTGGATCCAATCCAATTCCTAGATCTAGTAGGGGGACATCCAAGTCCGAAACATATATCTTATATATGCCAATACATCCAATATATTACCTAACCATTTTCCTCTGAATCAACTAAGTCTTGGCTTTGCACAACAAACTTAGTGATCCCAGTTAAGCGTGACCCATTGACCATGGAAAGCTTCGTAATCAATGTCGATGGACAAGAAGTGGTCTTGACTTTGGCCAACAAACCACAACTTGGACAAGACACCAATATGGAACAAAGCCTTCGTGATTCAAACACATCCTCGATGGACAAAGGCCTTGACTTTGGCCAACAAGCCAATGCCAGTCTCGGATCTTGAGTGAGAATCACTCAATGGAAGGAAAGACGCTTAATATTGTTTGAGGGTTTTTCGCGTGCAAATTGGCAACCAATTTATTATCTTTCTTAAGGTCTCATCATCATACACCGTTAAACATGCATTCTAAACACATAATAAAGCGCATATGAATAAAGTAATAATGATATGCGGATGGATACTTTACACATTGATCCTAGATCAAATCTCTCCCTTTCTCTCTCCCGCTAGCACATGTATTACTTCTACCCGTTACACTACACTTCTAAAGAAACCTCATTTATATTGAGGGGAATAGGTGAGAAGAGAATACAAAGAATATGAAGGTGATAAGGCTGGACACGCAGGTCCAATTTAAATCAAATTTATTACAACAATTTCTAAAATTGCCCCACCCAACTAATATCCATCCGATATACATTATTCATGCATCGTAATCATGTATTCACACAAGCATGTTATCAATCAATCTAATTAAATTAATTAAACTGATAATTAGTGACCATCCAATGTTCAAACAACGATTTGATTTTGCTCGAGTCAAACTCGTTTTGCGATAAGTACTCAAAGTACGAATTCTCGAATTAAATTAAACTACAAAATTAAATCCAATTCAATTTGTATTTAATACTAATTTTCTATTTAATTCCAAATTAAATACTACACTTTATTAATGAACTTTTACGACTTAAATTCCAAATTTAATCATTACGGGTCTCAAAGCCCGATTAACGTCCAACGTCAATTTAATTAAAGTCCAATGAGCTTTTAATTAATTTCTTTAAGGCGTGGACTTTTGGTCAACTCGGGTCAAACCCAATTACCAAAGTCCAATCCGGGAGTTACCCCATAAGCCCAGAAATCAATTTAGGCCCATTAGGCCCAATTAAACTTTAAAGGTCCATTAGTCGCATTTGGGCTTTATGGATGCGGTTTTGGGCCCAATTGGATCCAACCAATTTAGCCTAAACCCAACTTTGTACAACCATGCCCAATAAGCCCAATAACAACTTTTAAAAGCCCAATTTAACAAAATAGGCCCAAATAATTAAATTACCAAATTCCCAATTTAATTACACAAAGTGTATAACGTAATTAATTACCCAATTAACATTTCCAAAACACCAATTAGCCTAATTAATCATGCTCTTCATCATTAAATCATGTCCAACACAATTTAACAAAAATCAAACCCAATTACATGTTTCTCATGTCTCGGTCAAGGAGGATTTTTATGCCCAGGGCCTATAAATAGAGCTTCAAATTTCAGTTTTAGTTGCACCACTCTCTCTCATCTCTTTGATGTAAAGAGAGAGTTTCTCTCTCTAGTTTCTTTTAGTTTTTAGTTTTTTTTAGTTTTTAGTTTTGTAAATAATTTTAATTACGTTTTGTTAATATAGTAATTTACTTTTTTACTTTTTACAGTTTTTACTATTCACCATGAGGAAGTAACTTCCCCATCTAGGGTGAAAGGTAATTCTTTTATTGTTACTATTTAGATTAATCTCCCTTAAAAAATAATATATTTACTATTTAAAATATTGACTTAAAAAGGATACCGCCAGATTGGTCGGTTGGTAATATTATCACAAGTTTATATATTATTTTATGGGAGATATCTAAAATAGTAAATAGTAAAAGTAATTCCTTTTACCTTAGCATTTTATTTTATTTTATTTTACTTTTCAGCTTTTACTTTATGTATTTTACTTTTAAGTTTTTACTAGCCCTAGTTATGTGTTATTTATCTGGGGTTGTGATGAATTCTAATATCACCGGTTTATAAGGGGTTATTTTATAGTTTGGGTAATTTAAAGGTTTACTTATTAAGTCTTAAGCTTAATGCTTCTTGTTGTCTGATCACCAATAAGATTGATGTGGTAAATCTAAAATGAACTAGACATAGGGATTTTAGGTTTCAGCCTTAGACTTAAGCAAATCAAATTCAATCCAATTAAATTCAATTCAACATTAAATCAATATCCCAAATGATTTCCAACACATCCAATGATCAAAATCAAAAAATCCAAGTCCATTTAGGGCTATGTATTTTCGGTCAACACATCAAAAATTGGGGAAAAATGTTCCAAACACCTTTTCATCAAATTGATCCAATCAGTCCTCAATTAAACATCAATTAAGCATATTAAATCATCCAATTTCATTATTCATGCTCAAAATCAATTTTGCCCAATTTTAACCCTAAATCATTTTCATGCTCAATATTGGCTCAATATACCATTGTTAGAATTCTCTAAGGTCCCAAGGATCATTATCAAGCAAGAAAATACATGTGAATACAATCAACGGAGTTGCAGAATAGTCACAATGATCGGTTTGAGCGATGCGGTGATGAACGAAACTTTTTAAGCCCTTTGAACCCTTGGAAGCTCATGGCAGTCCACCAAAAACCAGTCCTCAAATTCGGCCATGAATCAACCTCCATGGAAGCTCCAAGCTTGTTTTGATTCCTTGCTCATGTAGTGAGTTCCCTATCAACTTTGTATGGACTATTTTGAGTGCTAGCTCTTGGTGATTTTTGCCACAAAAATCACCATCTCCATCTTCCTTATTCTCTCGGCAGAACCAGAAAATTTGAGAGGGAAAATGGTCCAAGACCGTGAGAGAGAGAGAGAGAATGGAAATTTGTGTGTGTAAATTGTTTTCCAAAAACAATTAAACATATACCAATTATTAAAATAATAATATATGTCATTCAAACTTTCAAAAGCTTGTCAACAACTCCCATCAACTCACATCAATCAATCAATCAATGTGATAAGTTGTCACATCACTCAAAGTGACTAATGATTTGACGCTTGATGCGACTAATGATTTGACGTTTGATTTGACTTGTGTGCCGCACTCGAATTCGAAATGCGAATGCGCTCGCAAAAAAATCTCGGGCTCGGGTTCGCTAATTCCAAATTAACGAATTTCTGTTATGACATAATTAAATGATTATGCCTAGCAAAATCACAATTCAGGTCGCTAACGAATTAATTCTAAATTAACTCGTTCGCCCGAATTAAAATCTAATTTTAATTCCGTGTCGAAATCCAATTTCGTTTAACAAATCGAAATATTAATTAATCGATTAATTCCAAATTAATCGTTATCTCTCTTTAATTGATATTTTATCCCAGATAAAATATCTCCGCAATTAATCCCAAATTAATTTTCTCTCTCATCAAATTAATCCCAGATTAATAAAGTGCGAGTCATACGTCATCGGTGAATCTTCGGGAAGCGACCCATGAGATCCCGGATATGTGGCAGTAAATTCAGTCGTCGGACTATCCGAACACGTAAGTACCACGTACTACGTTTGTACCGATTTACAAGACAAGGTTTTCTTCTAGCAAAGCGCCATGCCTACCAATTCTCTAGAAATATCCTTACAGGAATAAGCGATCTATATCAGGCGTAGTATACGTAGTATTGTGTATGTCGATCCAATATCGGATGATCACGTGCTAGGCCTGAGGCTGGCTGGAATTGTGTCTGCCCCATACGAAGCACATGTCGAATGTCTGGTAACTAGTCTCTATAATCGGATATACATGACCTTGTCATAATATCCCGATAGCTGCAGCATTTAAGAGGACCAGTCTCGTATCCTACGTGACCATCATCTCCACTATGACTGGAGTGATACTTCCGTCTTGACATCACACTCAACACACTATGATTCTCAATATACCCAGAAGAGACGTACACAGAAACCGGTTAAAGCCCTGGACGACCAAAACCAAAGTATATTGATTGTCGCAAGTATTAGCAGTGCAAGTCTCAGGTTAAGACCAAATACACCTACCGTGATTTCGGACTTCCATAGACACATAGTCATAGTACCAATGGAATTCCGAGGGGGTCTATCCAGAGCGAAGCTGTTTCCCGTACCATCGGTAAAACACAACCTCCTATTACACTTGAATGAGTATCCTACACCCAAATATATGAGAACTATGACGTTGTGCCCTCACAACACACACAAGTGTAATACTAGTCTTTTACGCATTTATCGATGTCCAATCTCGATAATACTCTGACTAGGGATATTCAATGATTTATCCTTCGTGGACTGATACTGTCTCATATCATTCTCAATCCAGGAACAAATCATATGGACCTCCTATCATTTATACATCTTGGTGATCTAATCACAAATGATAAGAGTGCAATCTCATTTGTCACATAGTTAATTTGTACAACAACACCTTGATCTGTAAGGGATCTGATCCCTTGTTTTGTCGACGGAATTGCTGAGTCATAGCAGCAAGCATAATTGACTGAGCAGTCGCGTTGTCGTCATTATGTGTCTTCCAAAGATCTAGCTCGAGCAACTGATCAGAATTGGGCTTAGGCCCAAGAGGTCTCTCTATAGTATATAGAAGCCTCTCAGATCCAAGGACTATCCTTAGATTGAGTTCCCAATCGGAGAAGTTAGTCCGTGAAGACATTGTCTCCCATGATTATGTCACGGACACTATTCTTTCCGGTCATTTTAATTGCGATAATCTAATTATCCAATTAACAATGTAGGGTACAGTCCAACTGTTACAAGAAAAATAACATTATTAGTCCAACTAATAAAATAATTTTGACGAAAATATTTGAAAGCGCGTAAAAGCTAAGTATTCGAAAGAAATTGTAAGTTCAATACTAGCCTCCCACTATTTTTCGGCGAGCCTCTAACCCTCCGTCGAGTACTCGGGAAACCCAGTTTCCTAGTGGGTTAGGATCCCGTTAAATAATGCACAACCTTGACTTTGGCCAACAAGATGTATGATATTTAACTAGGTAGATCTCGAAGATCAATTGGATCTTATCCAATTCCTAGATCCGGTAGGTGGACTCCAAGTCCGAAACATATATATAATATATATGCCAATATATCAAATATATTTTCCTAACCTATTTCCTCTAAATCAACTAAGCCTTGGCTTTGGCACAACAAGCTTAATGATTCCAGTTAAGCGGGACCCATTGACGTGGGAAAGTTTCGTAATCAATGTCGATGGACAATAAGTGATCTTGACTTTGGCCAACAAATAACAACTTGGACAAGACACCGATATGGAACAAAACTTTCGTGATTTAAACACATCCGCGATATGACAAAGGCCTTGACTTTTGCCAACAAGCCAATGCCAATCTTGGATCTTGAGTAAGAATCACTCAATGGAAGGAAATATCGCTTAATATAAATTGATGGATTTTCGCGTAAATTGGCAACCAATTTATTATCTTTGTTAGGTCTCATCATCATACACCCTTAAACATGCATTCTAAACACATAATAAGGCGCGAAAGTAAATTAATAATGATATGCAGATGGATATTTAACAACTTGTTCCAAGAATAAATCACTCAATTTCCTCTCCCCGGCTAGCATTATTCTACTTCTACCCAATTACATAATACAATAATAGAAACCTCATTACATTGAGGGGAATTAGGTGAGAAAAGAATACAAAGAAATAATGAGAGATAAGGCTGGACACGCAGGTCCAATTTATAAATTCCAAATTTACAACAATTTCTAAAATTGCCCTTTCCCTTCTAATATCCATCGATATACGCTATTCATTCAACACATCCATATATTCATTCATAGCATGCAATTCAACCAATCTAATCCAATTAATTAGTCTTTGAATTATGTGATCATCCAATGTTCAAAAAACGATTTGATTTTGTGCGAGTCCAACTCGTTTGCGAATAAGTACTCAAAGTACGAATTCTTGAATTATATCGAACTACTCGTTAAATCTAATTTAAGTCGTATTCAATACTAATTCATTTATTTAATTCCAAATTAAATATCTACACTTTTAATGCGCTTTAATGACTTAGATTCCAAATCTAATCTAATCGGGTCTCAAAGCCCAACTAACATCCAATGTTTGTTTAATTAAAGTCTGATGGGCTTTCAATTGATTTCATAAGGCATGGGCTTTGGTCAATGTGGGTCAAACCCAATTACCAAGCCCAATTAAGGAATCACCCTCATTAGCCAAGAACAATTTTAGCCCATAAGGCCCAATTAAACTTTTAAAGCCCATTTATTACATTTGGACTTAATGGAATGATTTAGGCCCAATTTGGATCCAATCCAATTGGCCTAAACCAACTTGGCCCAACCAAGCCCATTATGCCCAAATATAACAATTTCAAGCCCAATTCAAAATCAAGCCCAATTAACCAAATTTTAAAATTCTAAATTTTATAATCCAATTAATTAAAGTGTAATACATCAATTAATTACCCAAATTAATATTTCCAAAATAAAATTTAACTAATTAATTATGTATCATATTGTTCAACTAATGTCCAACATTCTTGAATCAAAAAATCAAGTCCATTACATGCTAAAGGGCTCTCAGCAATGATAAGGATTTTTGTCCAATTTTGTTTTTCAATCCGATCGAATTACAAATCGACATTTCCAATTCGTTTCAAGTCATCCAATGATCATGAAAACAAAAAATTCCAAGACCCTAGGGCAACAATAACATTCGGCCAAGCCATAATGTGGGCTAAAATTTGATCCAATCAATATTTCAAGAAATTGATCATATACAACTTCATAAAATCATCATTTAAGCATACTCAATCAATCAATTTTATTAAATCATGCTCAAAATGATTTTACCCAAATTTTACCCTAATTCATTTCATGCTCATTTTGGCTCGGATACCATTGTTGGGTTTCTAGGTTTATTCCCAAGATCAAATAAGCATAGAAATGTGAATGAATAAAAAAGAAGAGTGGCGGAAACACACTTACATTGAGCGGATTATGGATGCGTCAAACAACAAAATTTTTCCTCCAAGTTGCTTCAAGATTCGGCCAAGAGAGTCCACATGCTCCAAGCTCTTGAATAGGTTTCCCTAACACCTTGTATGATTCCTTGAAGAGTGCTAGCTCTCAAAATTGCCACAATTTTGATGTTTGTTCTCTCAAACTTTCGGCCAAGATGAACAAAGGGAGAGGAGAAAATGCTTACTAATTTTTTTCGGTAATGAGAGAGTGAAGAATCACTTGTGTAATTGTTTCAAAAACAATTAAAATTGATATACCAAAAGTGAATTTGTATACTGTCACTCATGCTTGACTTTGGAGTGAATTACAAGCCACCAACAACTCCACCAAAACCCATCACAATAAAGTTACTTTAAAGTGACAAGTGATGTGACATTTGATGTGACATGTGGGCCCCACTCGATTTCGAATGCGAGTGGGCCCGCAAACACTCCCGGGCTCGGGTTCGCTAATTCCGAATTAACGAATGCCTAGCAAAATTACTATTCACATCGCTAACGAATTAATTCTAAATTAACTCGTTTGCCCGAATTAAAATCTAATTTTAATTCCACGTCGAAATCTAATTTCGTATAATATATCGAATATATTATTTTATCGATTAATTCCAAATTAATCTTTCTCTCTCTTCAAATATTACTTTATCCAAGATAAAGTCTATCTGTAATTAATCCCAGATTAATTTAGTTCGAATCATACGTCATCAGTGTATCTTCGGGAAGCGACCCAAGAGATCCCTGGATATGTTGGCAGTAAACCTGGCCGTCGGACTATCCGAACACGTACGTACCTAGTACTACATTTTTACCGATTTACGAGACAAGGTTGGCTTCTAGCAAAGCGCCATGCCTACCCAATTCTCCAGAAATATTCTTAATGAAATATACGATCTTTAACAGGTGTACTATACGTAGTATTGCGTATTTCGATCCAGTATCGGATGTCACATGCAAGGCCCGGGGCTGGTACAATGTCTGCCCCGTACGAAGCATATATCGGATCACTAGCAAATAGTCTCTTTATTATCAGATAATCATGACCAAGTCATATTATCCCGATGGTTGCAACCCTTAGAGAACCAGTTCTGTATCCCTGTGTGACCATCATCTCCATATGACTGAAGTGATACTTCCATCTTGACATCACACCCAATACACTACGATTCTCAATAAACCTAGAAGAGGTGTACACAGAACCTGTTAAAGTCCTGGACGACCAAAACCAAAGCGTATTGATTGTCGCAAGTACTAGCGATGCAAGTCTCAAGTTAAGACCAAATACACCTACCCTGAAGCGGACTCTCATAGACACATAGTCATACTACCAATGGGATTCCGCTGAGTCTATCCAGAGCAAAGCTTTTTTCCGTACCATCGGTAAAACACGACCTCCTACAACACTTGCATAAGTATCCAATACTTAAATATATGAGAACTATGCTGTTACGCTTCCATAACACGCACACGTGCGATACTAGTCTATTCTGCATTATCGATGTCCAGTCTCGATAATACTACGACTAGGGATATTTAATGATTAAACCGTCGTGGATTGATACTGTCTCGTATCATCTCAATCCGGAACTAATCATAAGGACTTTCATCATTCACATATTTAAGTAATCTAATTACGAAATGATAAAAGGCAATTTCCATTACTACATAGTTAATTTGTACAAAACCATAATGTTTTTACAAACAGTGACGCTTAAGGTCATAACTGTCCAACACGTTATGGTACGATAAAACCGTCAGGATGTTATAAACATCCTCCAAAGTTTAAGGAAAGCAATTTTGACATTCAGCTGCCCTATTTCATGAATGAAACATGCAGCATAAGCAAGCATTGTCCGAATGGATTTAACCATGGCAACGAGTAAAAGGTTTCGTCGTAATCGACACAATGTTGATAACGATACCTTTTCGCTACAAGCCCAGCTTAGTACGTTGGTATGTTACCTTCAATGTATGTCTTCCTTGAAGACTTATATAGTACCAATAGGCACAATGCCTTCTGGTACATCAACTAGTGTCCAAACTTAGTTGATATACATGGAATTCATTTCGGACTTCATGGCACTTTGCTATAATAGGGAGTCGATACCTTATATCACTTCCTCATACGTAGTCAGTTCGTATTCCTCAATAAGATTGACATCTTTACGAGGTGAGATCAGAAACCCATACCTCCCAGGTTGTTTTCTGACTCTCTCCGACTTTCGCGGTTCTTGTGTATTCGAAGATTATTGGAATAGTTTCATCCTTGATGAACTATCTCTGTTCCATTAAGGAATCAATGCTTGGAATAGTATTACTCTGATTTTCATCGAGTTTTACTTTCCTCCCACTTACCACTGCATACAGGTATTCCTATTAGGAAAACCGCATGGCGAGCAACAATTAAATTGTTCTCTAGTGAGTTGTATAAGTACTATACTTTGGTTTCCCTAGGATAACCCACAACTTAGGCACTTATCCGATTTGGGTTCTAGTTTGGTATCATCCAAACATATGCCCAGCATTCCCAATTTTCAGGAATCAGAAAACCCGTTTCTTCCTGTTCATATCTAATATGAAGTCTGTCTAACAGATTTTCATGGAACCTTATTCAAAATAAGTTTTGCACTGTTTAATGCGTATCCCTTGAAGGAAATGGTAGCTCAGAGCGACTCATGATTAACCTTATCATGTCCAACAAAATTTGGTTTCTCAGTTCGGACACACCGTCAAATTGACGTGTTCCGGGAGGAGTCCTCATTGAAAGAATACTATACTCTTTCAAGTATTTGAGAAACTTATTGCTTAAGTATTTTCCATCATGGTCTAATCATGATGTTTTTAATACTTTAGCCGATCTGTTTGTCAACTTAGTGTCGAAACTCTTTAAATTCATCAAAAGTTTTCGATTCGTGTTTCAAAAGAAACACATAACCATAACGCGATGCCACATCCGTAAAGGTCACGAAACATTCATATCCATATCTAGCCTAGCTAGACATGGGCCCACTTATGTCATTATGACTGAGGGCTAACAGATCGGTGGCACTTGCACTTTTACCAAGTAAAAGGCACTTTAGGCACTTTGCCTAATAAACTAGATTCGTAGACATCATTTGAATAGAATCAAATCCGTCCTAGTATCCACTCTTCGAAAGTGTGGATATACGAGTCTTGTTAATTGTGTCCCAGACAGCAATGCCACAATTAAGTCTTATCTGATCAAATCAGTTTGAGCTATTTGTTTGTCATTTTATACGTTTGAGATTCATTTATATTCAAAATATAAATACTGTTATTCACATCTAATGTGCTTATCTCAATATCATCTTTATAAAATAAAACACTTTAGTGTTCTAGAATATAAAGGTATACCTGCAACGGGTTAAACCCTGATATAGAGATATTGTTTCTAGTCAAACCAGTTACATTTTAACAGTTTCCTAATTTAAGTACCTACCCGAAGGGTAGTTCCTAAACTTAGGTTTCTACGGTTAAAACAGCGACTCTCGTCCCATTTCCGATTTGCAGATCAATCTCTTCTGAAGTCAGTATCCTGCTTGTTAGCAGATTCTGCACATCGGTACATATTTATGTACCACACTCAGTATCCAAAATCCAATTTTAATACTAGTAGCGAAGATGTTTATGACAAACATATTTGAAGTCGAAGCCTTGCCCGTCTTCTCTTCCTTCATGTCTGCCTTGTCCATACGGCAGTCACGCTTCCAGTGACCCTGTTTGCCACAGTTTAGGCAGACATTTTGGATATGTCTTATGTCTTCCCAGAAGATTGTGATGATTTTGCCTTTGCCCCTTTTAGAAGCTCTGGTTGTCCCTCTAGAGTATAGCCTCAACTCTCAGAGTTTTCTATTGCAATTTGTACTTCTAAGATCTAAGGATAGATCTATGAAGATCCTTCAATTTCATTATCATACTATAAGGATAATCCTTAGTTCTGACTAAGAAATTAAGGAGTCTTTGCGGCAAGCATAACAGATTAAGCACTAAAGTTATCATCACATGAATATTCCAAATATCATGTTCTACTATTTGCTCAACTCCGGGCTTAGGCTCGAGACGTCACTATATCAAATAAAGTAACTTCTCGGTCTCCAGGACTATCCTGAGATTTTATTCCCAATTTGAAAATTAAAGCCGTTTAAAAACATTTTCACACCCAGGATTATGTTTTAAACACTAATCTTTCAGTTATCTGATTCTAATAGTCAACTATTTAATCAACGATTTTAGGTACTATAAATTATAATGATTACTATAGTCTAACTATATGATCAACTATAATTTAATTGGTTAAATTCAATTATATTGATTACTATAATCCAATTATAAAATCAACTATTATTGAAGTAGTTTGAATACAGTCCAACTGTTTAATTAAAAACAACGATTAAATATTAGTCCAACTAATATATTAATTTATATGACGAAAAATTAAATGAGCACGTATTGGCAAGTAACTAAACGAATATTGCAAATTTAATACTTGCCTCCCACTATTTTTCGGCGAGCCTCTAACCCTCTGTGGAGTACTCGGGAAACCTTGTTTCCTAGTGGGCTAGGATCCCGTTAAATAACACACAATCTTGACTTTGGCCAACAAATTGTATGATAATTAACTAGGTAGATCTCTAAGATCAATTGGATCCCATCCAATTCCTAGATCCAGTAGGTGGACATCCAAGTCCGAAACATATATCCTATATATGCCAATATATCCAATATATTCCCTAACCTTTTTCCTCTGAATCAACTAAGCCTTGGCTTTGGCACAACAAACTTAATGATCCCAGTTAAGCGGAACCCATTGACCATGGAAAGCTTCGTAATCGATGTCGATGGACAAGAAGTGATCTTGACTTTGGCCAACAAATCACAACTTGGACAAGACACCGATATGGAACAAAGCCTTCATGATTCAAACACATCCGCGACGGACAAAGGTCTTGACTTTGGCCAACAAACCAGTGCCAATCTTGGATCTTGAGTAAGAATCACTCAATGGAAGGAAAAACGCTTAATATGTGTTGAGGGTTTTTCGCGTAATTGGCAACCAATTAATTATCTTTGTTAAGGTCTCATCATCATACACCCTTAAACATGCATTCTAAAAACATAATAAGGCGCGTATAAAAAAATAATAATGATATGCGGATGGATACTTAAACACATTGTTCCTAGAACAAATCTCTCTCTTTCCTCTCTCCCGCTAGCACAAGTATTACTTCTACCCGATTACATAACACTTCTAAAGAAACCTCATTTACATTGAGGGGAATAGGTGAGAAGAGAAATACAAAGAGTCAAGAGGTAATAGGCTGGACACGCAGGTCCAATTTAAAAATTCTAAATTTATTACAACAATTTCCAAAATTGCCCTCACCCATCTAATATCCATCCGATATACATTATTCATACATCGCATCCATGTATTCACACAAGCATGTTATCAATCAATCTAATCCAATTAATTAATCTGAAAATTAATGACCATCCAATGTTCAAACAACGATTTGATTTTGCGCGAGTCCAACTCGTTTTAAGAATAAGTACTCAAAGTACGAATTCTCGAATTATATTAAACTACAACATTAAATCCAATTTAATTTGTATTCAATACTAATTCTATATTTAATTCCAAATTAAATATTACACTTTTTAATGTGCCTTTACGACTTAGATTCTAAATCTAATCGTTACGGGTCTCAAAGCCCGATTAACATCCAATGTTAATTTAATTAAAGTCCAATGGGCTTTTAATTAATTTCATAAGGCATGGACTTTTGGTCAATATGGGTCAAACCCAAATACCAAAGGCCATTTAAGGAATCACCCTTATTTGACAAGAAACCAATTTAGGCCCATTAGGCCCAATTAAAATTAAAGGTCCATTTAGTTATATTTGGACTTTATGGATATGGTTTTGGGCCCAATTGGATCCAACCAATTAGCCTAAACCAAACTTGGCCCAACCAAGCCCATTAAGCCCAAATACAACTTTACAAGCCCAATTCCAAATTTGGCCCAATTAATTAAATTACAAAATTCCAAATTTCACAATTAATTAACCAAGTGTATAGCCATAATTAATTAGTCAAATTAATATTTCCAAAACACCAATTTACTCAATTAATTATGCTTATCATCATCAACTTATGTCCAACACAATTGAATCAAAAAATCAATCATTTTCCATGCATAGTGGTCACGACAATTTGGGGATTTCTTTGTCCGATTCGGTTTCAATGCAATTAAATCTTAAATCAACATTACCCAAATGATTTCAACTCATCCAATGATCAAAATCAAAAATCACCATGACTTTAGGGCACCTCCAAGTTTCGGCCAAGCCTATATTTTGGGGAAAAATTGATCCAATCCAATTTTTCACAAAATTGATTACAAACAACTCCAAGTCATCCATATACAAGCATGCTCAAACAAGTAATTTAGTCAAAACATGCTCAAATCCAATTTACCCAAATTTTACCCTAAGTATATTTCATGCTCAAAATGGCTCTGATACCATTGTTGGGTTTCTAGGTTAGTCCCAAGATCGATTCAAGCAATGAAACATGTGTAAATACTCAAAGAAGAATGGCGAAACATACTCACTTGATCGGTTTTGGATGCGATGAACAACAAGCCCTTTGTTGCTCCATTGAAACTCTCGACATTGGGCTTCAATATGTGCTCCAAATTTTCAGTCATGCCCTCCATTGATGCTCCAAGCTCCAAGCTTTGCAAATGGTGATTCCATGCCCATGGGTGGGTTTCCCTATCACCTTTGGATGACTCCTAATGTGTGCTAGCACTAAGGAAAAAAATGCCACAAATTCTTCCTTTTTTCATCATGCTCTTGGCATTTGCAGAAAAATGGAGAGAAAAAATGGCCCAAGGCCGTGAGTTGAGAAGAGAAGAAGGAGAGAGGAAAGTCAAAAATGTGTTGGTTGGTTTTGATTTTCAAAAAAAATACCAAAAAAACCAATTACCAATTCCAAAAGGTGTATGGCATTTATGCCTCCCAACAACTCACATCACTCATGAATAGTGACTGGTGTCAATCACTCAAAGTGACAAGACATCCATCACTTGAATGACGAGTGATGTGACGCGTGATGTGACTTGTGGGTCGCACTTGAATTCGAAATGCGAGTGGGCCCGCAAACACTCCCGGGCTCGGGTTCGCTAATTCCGAATTAACTAATTTTCCGTTGCGACGTAATTAAATCAAATTTAATTAAATAATTATGCCTAGCAAAATTACTATTCACGTCGCTAGCGAATTAATTCTAAATGAACTCGTTCGCCCGAATTAAAATCTAATTTTAATTCCGCGTTGAAATCTAATTTCGTATAATATATCGAATATATTATTTTATCGATTAATTCCAAATTAACGTTCTCTCTCTTTAAATAATATTTTATCCCAGATAAAATATCTCTGTAATTAATCCAAGATTAATTTTCTCTCTCTTATAATTAATCCCAGATTAATAAAGTGTGAGTCATACGTCATCGGTGAATCTTCGAGAAGCGACCCATGAGATCCCCAGATATGTTGGCAGTAAATCCGGTCGTCGAACTATCTGAACACGTACGTACCTAGTACTACGTTTTTACCGATTTACAAGACATGGTTGGCTTCTAGCAAAGTACCGTGCCTACCCAATTCTCCAGAAATATTCTTAAAGGAATATGTGATCTATATCAGGTGTAGTATACGTAGTATTGCGTATTACGATCCAGTATCGGATGTCACGTGCAAGGCTTAGGGCTGGAATTGTGTCTGCCCCGTACGAAGCACATATCGGATCTCTGGTAACTAGTCTCTATAATCGGATAAACATGATCTAGTCATAATATCCCGATAGCTGCAGCATAAAAGAGCACTAGTTCCGTATCCTACGTGATCATCATCTCCACTATGACTGGAGTGATACTTCTGTCTTGACATCACACCCAATACACTACGATTCTCAATATATCCAGAAAAGGCGTACACAGAACCTTTTAAAGCCATGGACGACCAAAACCAAAGTATATTGATTGTCGCAAGTATTAGCGGTGCAAGTCTCAGGTTAAGACCAAATACACCTACCCTGATTCGGACTTCCATAGACACATAGTCATACTACCAATGGAATTCCGAGGGGTCTATCCAGAGAGAAGTTTTTCCGTACCATCGGTAAACACAACCTCCTATTACACTTGCATGAGTATCCTATACCCAAATATATGAGAACTATGTCGTTATGCTCCCACAACGCGTACAAGTGTAATACTAGTCTTTTACGCATTATCGATGTCCAATCTCGATAATACTCTGACTAGGATATTTAATGATTAAACCTTCGTGGATTGATACTGTCTCATATCATCTCAATCCGGAACTATTCATATGGACCTTTATCATTTATACATCTAGGTATCAATTACAAATGATAAAATGGCAATTTCCTTTGTCACATAGTTAATTTGTACAACAACACCATGATCTGTACAAATAGTGATGCTATGGGTCATAATTGTCCAACAGCTAGTCCTCGAGCAAAACAACAAAATAAAATACAAGAAATAATTAAAATTAAACTAATCCACTTTCGTAGGGATCACAGTTGCATTTAGCGTATGCAACAAGCCTTTAAACCCCTATGTGTCCCTAGTGGACGAGTTGTAGTCTCGTGAGGGTTTACAGCGACGATACCCATAAACGTCTTATAAAAGTAAAAAGATAGTAAAACTAATGCACACAAAAACAAAAAGACAAGAGAAAAGAGAAAAAAAAAGTTAGTGACTAAACAGATGAAACATCTAATCCAAGTCAATAGTTGTTTTGTTTCATTCTAAATTACCGATTAAGTAAATTCTCCGATTATTTTTACCATTCTCCATATACACAGTCAACAAAATATTAATCAACTCATTTTTTCCCACAATAGTCACAAGTACAGTTGAGAAGAAAGTAATATTTTTGTCCTAAAGTTATATCAGATTTCACACATTTTTTTAAGCAATGGAATAATTTTTCTGACTTTTCTGATTTTTTTCTTTGATTTTTGATTTATTTTTATTTATATACAATATCATCCATCTATGTAGCGAGTTTTGGGTCAGTGACTCCCAAACCAGTTGGTTGTAGGGCACTAGGTGTTAAGACACCCATACAGACTTAATTACTCAGACTTCAGATATATATATTTTTTTGCAACATCTTCGATCCATGTAACGAGCTTTAAGCCAGTGACTCCCAAACCAGTTGGTTTTAGGGCACTAGGTGTTAAGACACCCTTACAGACTTAATAACTCGGATCTCAGACTATTTTTTTTATCCCATCGCTTTTTTTAAGATGTTTCCTCCAATTATACTAGAGCACTGAATATTACAAACTTTTCAATTACAGCTCATGTGTATGTTACCATGTATGCTGATAATACTTGTCAACTGAGCCTATGAAGATTCATTTTAGTCAGTAATATGGAGAATTCATAAATTAAATAATTCAAAAGGAAATAAACAAAAATTAACTTATTCCGAAATAGGTTGAGATATGTCTTAGGAAAGAAAATTCCTTACACAGCTATCTCACACCAATTTCGCCTGATTAATCAAATAAAAACACAAAAATACAAAATATTTTTTGGTTTTTGTAAAATTTTTCAATTTTTTTTTGGCTTTTTTGAAAATTTTTGACTAAAAATAAAACAATAAGAACAAGATACAATTTAACTATTCTCCTCCCCCAAACCTAAATGAGACATTATCCCCAATGTCTTAAACAGTAGAAGAAGAGTTTAGAAAACCGTACCTAGTTAGGTGAAATTCTACATCTAAATGAAAAGTTAAAGGTTAAGATCCAGATTTATTCGACGCCTCTTACCACGATCATCATCGGACCAGTTTATCCTGAAAATAATGGTGTAAATTTGAGGTTCAAAGGCTAAGATTTGGTCAATAAAATCTGGGACAATTCTGGTAGTAAAGAGGAGTTCTTTTACAGGCTTTGACTCGAACCCATTTTTCCAGGCATCATCAAGAAACATACAAAGAAAATAATAAACTCCATCAACATTGTACAGTCCAAGCGGTTTCTGGTGTATGTTTAAGTTTGCCCAAGATAGTACTGTAAAAATTTCCTCCATCGTGCCCAAGCCTCCTGGCAAAGTAATAAAAGCATCAGCACGATTTATCATCTCTACCAATCGTTCAGACATACCTGGGACAATTAGTTCCTCGCCATTTGATGGTCCTATTAGATTCGCCTCTGCCAAGGGTTTTGGGATGATTCCCAAGATTTGACTCCCTCCATCATGTACAGCCTTTGAAACGATCCTCATTAGTCCAAGATTGCCTCCTCCATATACTAGGTGCATATTCCTTTCAGTTAAGACTCGACCCAATTCCTGTGATGCTGCTATGTATTCTGGTTTAACACCAACACTGGTACCACAAAACACACAAATGTTTAGAACTCGTCTTCTTGAAGTGGCTTCCATATTTTTGTGTTTCTTTTTTTTCAGCTCTGGATGCCTTCAAGAGTGAAATGATGAGTTGAATTTATAGAACCTGAAAATGGTGAGTAATAATAGCACAACTATCTTCCAAAAGATGATTAGTGGAAAAATAGTAAATCGTGAAAGGTCAAAAAGTAGCCTGGATCCTGTCGGAGAAAATAACAAAACAAATCACAATTATTAAGAAAAGACAAAGAGATATAACATTTACAATAATGTAATGGCTTGAATGACGTCTATGCGTCAGGGACAAGCTTCCCATCCAATTTTCTTATAAATTGGCAAACATGGTCTTTTAGAGTCAGATTCCCGAGACTTAAATGTTGTCTTTCTTTTCGGAATTGTGTATGTATTTTACGAATAGCTATATGAACATATCCACTGGGATGCGTCTCAAAAGTCAAAGATATATAATCTAAAGACTCCTTACTCAAGCCATCCCTAATGAATTTAATTTTATCTTCGCGATTATCAGATACCATTCCTAAAGAACGACAATGAGTATTGCAATTCCAGCGTGCACATTTGTAACAAACACCCATTTGCTTAGCTCTATGTTTCTTTGCATATATGCTTCTTCCAAAACCAGGCAAATAAGAATTACAAGAATCAGAATACTCACCTGCTAATCGGACCTGTGCTTCGATAACCCAACGAATATCATTAGGAATACCATGGATCGTCAGAAGTCTCATCCGTTCCATGTGAGATTTGTAAACCCTTATTAGAGAATTTTGAGGGAGAGAAGGAAATTGTTTATGAAGATTTGTGAGAGCTTCTTCCATCCTGAAATACGTCTTAACCTGCAAAAACTAAACACACAAAAATTAAAACAAACCACATCACAATCTATACACAAATTACATGGGTTGCCTCCCAGCTAGCGCTAAGTTTAATGTCGTCAGCTAGACATGATTTCCCGAATGTTAGGCTGGATCTGAAAGTGTGACACTTTCTTTTTGTCGCTCAAATGATTCTCCCCGGTAGTGCTTGACGCGCTGGCTGTTAACCTTGAATGTGTTGCTCGACTTAGGATTGTATATCTCAATAACTCCGTATGGTAACACCTGCGTAATCACAAATGAAGCTGACCATTTTGATTTCAGCTTTCCAGGAAAAAGTTTTAACCTTGAATCGTACAACAACACTTGCTGCCCTGGTTCCAAATGTTTGCACACTATTTTTTGGTCATGCCATTTCTTGGTCTTCTCTTTGTACAGTTTGGCATTCTTATAAGCTTATAGGCGAAATTCCTCCAACTCATTGAGTTGGTGAAGTCTTTTCTCTCTTGCAGCTTGTGGATCAAGATTCAACTTCTTCAGTGCCCAATACGCCTTGTGTTCAAGCTCAACTGGCAGATGGCATGCTTTCCCGAACATCATTTGATATGGGGACATACCAATGGGTGTCTTGTAAGCTGTCCGGTAGGCCCATAATGCGTCATCTAATTTTTCAGACCAGTCCTTCCTTATTGATCCAACGGTTCTTTCCAAGATTCGTTTGATCTCCCTGTTTGAAACTTCCACCTATCCATTTGACTGTGGATGATAGGCAGTGGAAACCTTTTGAGTAACTCTGTATTTGGATAAGAGTGCATCGAAGTATCTGTTGCAGAAATGTGAGCCACCATCACTGATAATCGCCCGAGGTATCCCGAAGCAAGTGAAAATATTCTTTTTAAGGAATTTGATCACCACTTTTGAATCATTGGACGGCAGTGCAATCGCTTCAACCCATTTGGAGACATAGTCTATTGCAACCAGTATGTACAGGTTTCCGAATGATGGAACAAATGGTCCCATAAAATCAATACCCCATACATCAAATATCTCCACTTCCAGAATAATTTGCAAAGGTTCTTCATTTCTTATGGAAATATTTCTCGTTCTCTGGCACCTGTCACATTGAAAAGCAAATAGATAAGCATCAACAAACCTGATTGTAGGATTTTCACTACAGTTTTGTTTCCACTGAAATATCTGTCGTAAAGTGATGAATGACAATGTTGCAGGACACTATTGACCTCCTCCTGTGGAACACACCGTCTCAATAATTGATCCGCACAGCGTTTGAATAGGTACGGCTCATCCCAGACATAGTATTTGACTTCTTTGAAGAATTTCTTCCGTTGCTGAGTTGTCCATTCCAACGGCCATTTTCCTGATACTATGTAGTTGACATAGTCAGCATACCAAGGGAATTCATGTTGTTTAATGGCAAACAGTTGTTCATCTGGAAACATTTCTTTGATTGTTAGTTCTTTGCCAGCTGTATCTCCATTCTCGAGCCTTGATAAATGATCTGACACTTGGTTTTCTGTCCCTTTCATGTCTCTGATCTCCACATCGAATTCTTGCAGAAGAAGTATCTAACGGATCAATATGGGCTTGGCATCTTTCTTCGAGATTAGATACTTGATTGCTAAATGATCTGTGTAGACCACCACATTGGGACCCAACATATAAGATCGGAATTTATCAAAAGCGAACACAACTGCAAGAAACTCCTTTTCAGTGGTTGTGTAGTTGAGTTTAGCTTCATTCAGAGTTCTGCTGGAGTAGTAAATGGCATGGAAAATCTTTGCTTTGCGTTGTCCCAAAACTGCACCTACAACAAAATCACTAGCATCACATATCACCTCAAATGGAAGGGTCCAGTTTGGTGCTACAATGATAGGAGTAGAAACAAGCTTTTGTTTCAGGATCTCAAAAGCTTCCTGGCATTCTTTGGTGAAGTTGAAAGGCACATCTTTCTCCAGAAAATTGCACAGAGGTTTAGCAATCTTGGAAAAGTCTTTGATAAATCTCCTGTAAAAACCTGCATGTCTAAGAAAGCTCTGAATCCCTTTTATAGATGTTGGTGGAGGTAATTTTTCAATTGTCTCGATCTTTGCTTTGTCTACCTCGATTCCCTTTTGTGAGATCCCATGTCCAAGAATAATTCCTTCATGCACCATGAAGTGGCATTTCTCCCAGTTGAGTACCAGGTTGGTATCTTCACATCTTTGTAATGCCTGTTCTAGATTTTGCAAGCAGTGGTAAAAAAAATCTCCAAACACAGAGAAATTATCCATTAAAACCTCCATACTCTGCTCCAGCATGTCTGAGAAGATGGCCATCATGCAACATTGAAATGTCGCAGGTGTCTTACATAATCCAAATGGCATTCTGCGGAAAGCAAAAGTACCATAGGAACATGTAAAAGTGGTTTTCTTCTGATCTTCTGGGGCGATGGCAATCTGATTGTACCCCAAATATCCGTCCCAAAAGCAATAGAACTCATGTCCAGCCAGTCTGTCTAGTATCTGATCAATAAATGGCAGCGGAAAATGACCTTTCC